>PVKC010004290.1:0-36080 GCA_004027635.1 Crocidura indochinensis | reverse complement strand
ATCTTGTCTATGTAGGATTGCTTTTCTAAGATCTAAGATCATTTATTTGAAATATAATCATTAAGCTAAAGTTTTTGTCAGTTCTTGTACAAGCTTAATTTCTCTAAATGCCAATTAACAAACTGATAAGCTATATGTCTTGTCAAATACTTCTCTGATATCTCCAGTATTTTCCTTTAGTTCATCCAGGATGGTGAAACTTCTTCTGCCTTTTATTTCAGATGAGTTAAGTCCAACATTTCTACCATTTAGTCTTGAAATGCTATTGCAAATCTTGCATAAATTTTTGTCATCATTAATGGGTCAATTTAATTTTGAGTTTCATAATTAATTAGCTTAAGTTTTACCAAGGAATCATGTATATTAAACAAATGAAACAAATATTAAAAATGGTTATTCTAATACAGTCATATTATTTATCTTAAAAAGTAATACCTGGGGTGCCAGAGAGATATCATGGAGATAGGATGTTTGTCTTGCATGCAGAAGATCGGTGGTTCGAATCCTGACATCCCATATAGTCCATGGTCCCCCGAGCCTGCCAGGAGCGATTTCTGAGCATAGAGTCAGGAGTAACCCCATTGAGTGCTGCTGGGTGTGACCAAAACAAACAAACAAACAAACAAAAAGTAGTTTCTTGATACAAATATCTCACAGCCAAAATGCAAACAATTCTTGATTAAATCAGAGCCTCAAGAAGTGTAACTAGTTCCTTCACAGTTTTCCTCTGTTGTCTCATATATTTGGTAAACCACATAAGGTTTCACCAGGAAGACATTTTTCATATTAAAATCATATACAAAATATGATTTTGTCGGTATACTGATATCTTACTTAAGGCTCTGTTTATTTTAGATTTGCTATTATAACAAGAACATGTTTCTTCTATTTTATACACTGTATATTTTGATTTAACAACAGGGAACAGCTTATTAGTGGGTGGTACGACTGGCTCCACACTTGACTAAGCCAATATGTACATATCCAAGTAACTTCAGTTTTTTTTTCAGGCTAGACTATCTTGGATGAAATTACTTATAAGTCATGTACCCCATGAAGTAAATTAGGATGCTTTTGAGAAGAGAAAATAATGCATGCTGCCAGATACCTGGACTTTATTTTTATTTATACCAACAACAAATCATTGAAATACAACATGGTTCTCTTTTCCCTATTTTTTCTTTTAAAGAAATATAAAAATAAATATTTTTTCAATATATACTGTTATCTTGTCTTCAAACAATGATTTTGAATAAGTGAACAAATAAAACACCATTCCTGCGATTTCTAGTATGGGTCAAAAAATATAACACAATCAAACATACATATAGAAATAAAGATGTTTAACTATGTTGCTCCAATATTTAATTTTTTCTTTATACATTTTTTTGTTTTGTTTTTTGGGTCACACGCGGCAGTGCTCAGGGGTTACTCCTGGCTCCATGCTCAGAAATTGCTCCTGGCAGGTACGGGGGACTATATGGGGCACCGGGATTCGAACCGATGACCTTTTGCATGAAAGGCAAACGCCTTACCTCCATGCTATCTCTCGGGCCCCTTTTTCTTTATACTTTTGTTAAAATATTATTGACTGTATGTCATAAATCTATGTTTACATAAAAATCTAAAAATAAATTTTATCTAAATTTCATTTTTCTTAAAAATGAAAGACATTCTTGCAGTAATAATTTTCAGACACAAAAGAGAAAAGAGCTGGAAGTTCCAGCTCACCTCATGAAGTTCACCACAAACAGGGATGAGTTTAGTTAGAGAAATAACTACGTTTTGAACTATCCTAATAATGAGAATGTACGAGGGAAATAGAAAGCCTGTCTAGAGTACAGGCGATGGTTGGGTGGGGAGGAGGGAGATTTGGGACATTGGTGATGGGAATGTTGCACTGGTGATGGGTGTTGGTGTTTACATGATTGAAACCCAAACACAATCATGTATGTAATCAAGTTTTTAAATAAAAAAGATAGTTTAATTAAAATAAATAATAATTAAAAATTTTTTTCAAAATTTATGTGTATCAAATGTATACCATTATGTGATTAAGCTGCATTATTATCTAAAATTATCTAAATTTATTTTATTTATCTTTGTAACACTCAAATGAAATATTGTTTTTAGAAAAGTAGTCCTCAGGGCCTGGGATTAACTTAGTGAAAGTGTGCATCCTTTAGAGGAATGATGTCATAAATTTGACCTTTAGCTCTTCCTCAAAAGGGAGTACAGTCATATAAGAACACTATATTGCTTTCTAGCTATACCAGATAATAATATATTTTTTAGTGCTTAACAATGATGTAATGTGTGCACTGTAGCTATGTATGTGTACAAGTTATCAGTCAAGTGTATAATCTAAGTATTTATATTAATCACAGTGTAAATAAAGATTATAGCAAGTGTTCAGGGGCTGGAGACAGAGTCCAGGGTTCAATGAACTTGCTTGTGATGCAATTCATGTTGTAGACCCCTTCAATCCACATCCAAAATCTCTTGCACTGCCTATGGTCACAGAACACCTCAAAGTGTGATTCCCTGATCACAAATCCAAGAGTAGGCACTGACCATTCTGTTTATGGCACAAATAATCTACTCCAGAACAGAAATATCAAAAATAGAGAAAAAGAAAGGAAGAGGAGGAGAAAAAAATAAAAGATACTATGTAATATGCTTTTTCTGGTTTTTAAAGACAGGACATTATCTAGTACATAACAGCATTCATGTAAAGTAGGGATATGAGAGAAATACAAATGTGTTAGCTAATAGCTAAAACCCTAGGGATGAAAAAATCTTGGAATACGGACCAACATTGAGTTTTAACAAAGCCTGTTAATATTTTATGTGAATGCAAAAGTTTAAGAACCTCTAATAAAGAGGTTAAAAATCTCTAATAATTTTGTGTGTTTGTGAATCAACAGCACCTGGATTGATCCTTGTTCTACAAGTTCTTTTTTAGTGAACAAATATTGTATTGAAAGAAATTTACTTAGAGAAGTGTGTGATGAATATGATGAGGAGGAGGAGGGAGAGGAAGAGGATGAAGAGGAAGAGAAGGAAAAAGAGAGAACACAGTTTTATTTTCAGACAAGGATTTTTACTACTATCAACTTTTGATAAATTTCTCTGGACTAACATATTATCTATTCTTTTTCAGTAGCTTAGCAAATGCTAAGTTCATTCAAGAGAATTTGTTGAAATATAGATTATCGAGGGAAATTTCAATCATTTAACTGTATAGATTCCATTATGTTATTAAGTTATAAAACTCTAGATACAAGCTACTTCAGAAAATTTTTAATAGTAGATTAGGCAAGTTTCTTAAATTATATGACCTCTGTTAATCAGAACATGTGAAAATATACACTACAGATTTTCTTTTCTTATGTTTTATAAAAAACTATTTTCCTAATTTAAGAATATATAATTTTGTCCATGATTTAAATCCATAGTGCTGTTATAATACATTTCACAAATGACTTAGTATCTACACATTCATTATATTACTGTGCTTGAGGTCAGACCTAAAATCAAGGTGTTGACAGGACTATGTTTCTTCAAGGCAATTTAAGGAAGAATCTATTTTCTTGTGTTTTCCAACTTCTTTAGACCTCTTGCCCTTTTCAGATAATTTTCTAACTTTATCTGTAAAAGTTGTATCTTTACACTTTTTTCCTACTTTTTTTCTCTTGTAATGAAACGTGTTTTTCATTTGGTCACACCAGATAACAGTATATTCTTTTCATCTTGGAATCATTATTTCTGTACCAGTCCCTTTTTCTAGATAAAGTACAAATTGATAGATATAATGGGTTCATTATATTTTCTGATTCTTGGAAATATTGTAATAGTGAATTGGAATTATTGTAAGAATGAATTTGATTAAGAGATAAATTTAAATAAAATATTGCAAACATTTATTTTAAAATATTTTACTCATAAAAATGAGTCAGTTTTAAAATTGTTTTGAAATTGACTCAATAAATAAGTTTTCTAAATGTCATAAAATAGCTTGCTTTTGTATCAAAGAGATATAAAAATTGTTTATGCATTTGCCTTGCATGTGGCTGGCCCAAGTTTAATTGCTGACCCCTTGGTTAATGTCCTGAACACCACCAGAAGTGACTCTGAGCATAAATTCAGAAATATCAGGAATAAGACATAGTACTGCTTAGTGTGGCCCCAGAATAAAATAAACACACACACAACCTCCCAAAATAAGAGAAAATACATTAAAAATATTTTGGTTTTCACAAAACTGCTTTTAACAAAAAGTGTGTGGTCAAAAGAATTGCAGCAATTTGTTATTGTATAGCAGTTATTTGATAGAATACAGCATCCAGAAAGTATAGATCTGGTGAAGAAAATAGTATTTGGCTTTCTTAAAGATGAATTCATATTAAAGCACATGCATTTAGTTATTTATACTCTGAATATCCCCCCACCTTGTCTAAGATCTAAATTTATAAAAATTTTTGTAGTTATTTTCACTTTGGTGGTGGGAATAAAAGTGTTCTATGGCAACATTGTATCCTTACAACATTTAAACATTTATGTTTATAAAAATATTAGTCCAATCAATAAATACTTTTAAATGACAGGCTATCTGAAGTAAAGTTTTTACTTCCCGGTAGGGTTTAATTGAAAAATAAAATCACTCTTCCTGAATTAACATTTCCTAATACTGACACCCACTATCCTATTTTAATTTATTCCTAATGGACTGTACCATATTCTTACTGAAGCCTAAAGCCTCATGTAATAAAACAGTTTTAAAAACAAATTCAGGGGCTGAAGGGATAGAACAACAGTAGGATATTTGCCTAGCACTCATGCCCGAGCCAGGAGCGATTTCTAAATGCATAGTCAGGAATAGCCCCTGAAAATCATTTGGTGTGGCTTATGAATTTAAAAAAAATCAAATTCATATTTAATCAAACATGTCAGATAGAAATATGTAATTAATGAGTGAAAATTAAAAATAATCATACTTATACAACAAACCCAAAGTCAACGACAACAGAATCCATACCCAATCGACAGCAAGCTATACACAGAGCAGAGCAGTTACTCTAGCAGTCCAGAGAGCAAATGAGGGGGATATGGAATGCATGCTAGGACCAGGGATGGAGGGAGGACAATACTGATGCTGGGAATGACCGTGATTCATTGTCACTATGCACCTTAAATATTACTGTGAAAGATTCGTAATTCACTTCGGTCACAATAAAAATTGTTAAAAAAAGAGAAATATATAATTGAGATAAGATAATGCTTAACGAAATAAATAATTTAAAAGAATAAATTAGGGGAGAGAGGGAGGAAAAAAAGAATAAATTAACAACTAACAGAGCTTATAAGAAATCAAATATAGCCAAGAATGTATTTTGTGTGCATTTTTCCCTATTGCTTTGATCTCTGACACTAACAGGTGTACAAGAAATAAAAAGAATTACATGTGATATTATAGCGATTTCTTACACAACATTTAAGAAAGTGGAGAGGGATGGCAGGAAATATGTAAGGAGGGATTTTTTTGTTTTGAAAGAATAGTCAGTTCAATATTATTAGAATAAGGCAGAACATTGAATTAGACCAAAAGTCAGTTTTATATTTCTAGAGTAGTGATAACATAGCAAACAATGAATATATATACATATTTGTATACGAATATTGATATTTATTATATATTATATTTTATATAAATAATACATATAAAATTATTATATACATACATATAAACTAAAGTGTGGGGTGAATATTCTTAAGTATTATGACCTTATATGTTGATATTAAGGTTACATGCATATCAATATATAAATATTGGAGGCATAGTAAAAACAATCTAGAATAGATAAGTTAAAGTAAATACCTAGGAATCCTGTAATAAATATAACCAATGAAGAGATTCTCACTAATTTTATTGGAACTATGATACGACATAGAGAAAAACTCAAGAAAGTAATTCTTTTGGAATAAAGTATTTTGATTTTTTTAAGCTTGTAACAGAAGAACTGGCATTAAAGATGACTTAAATATTCCTATTTTGGTGACAAATGATTACAACTGCTTAATAAAAATAATGGAATAAAATAAAACAAAATGGGGCAGGGCGGTGGCGCTGAAGGTAAGGTGCCTGCCTTACCGCACTAGCCTTGGACGGACCTCGGTTGGATCCCCTGTGCCCTATATGGTCCCCCAGGCCAGCCAGGGGCGACTTCTGAGCGCATAGCCAGGAGTAACCCCTGAGCGTCACTGGGTGTGGCCCAAAAACCAAAAAAAAAAACAAAAATAAAATGTGGGATAGTTTAATTTTATGCTCTTTTGATATATTAGGGATAATCCTGGCATTTTGCTCAAGGATACTGCTTCACTCCTGAAGGTGTTTGAGGGCCTATATATGGTACAAGAGATCAAACCTGGTCTGCCATGTAAAATAAGCACCTTGCTATCTACTTTTTCTCATCCTAAAAGCAATCTTTAAGGTGTTTGGTGCTAGATTTTATTTAAGCTGTATTAAATGTGAAATTTCTAAACTTTTACCATTGGAAAATATTTCTTTATGTGGTAAGTTCTAAATAATCATAGGGTCAAGAAAATTAGTTCATATGTGCTGCAAGTGATTATGTCAAAATAATTACTTGAATTTGATGGTTTGGGAAGTTAGTAATATAATGGTAAAGAACTAGAAATTATCGGTAATAAGAATATTATCTATTTTACATTAATTTGTAAAATAATGTAAAATAGATAATATAGTGCTTTGCTAATTTTACTTTAAAGCATATTTTAAAAGGCATTATTTCATAGCCTTATAATATTCAGCAAATAAAATTTGGAAACAACTTGAAAATCTGTATGTCAAAGGTATAATACAAATTGCATTTAATTATCATCATATGACTTGAAAACAGATTCACTGAAATTTATAATCATTTTAAATCTTTTACTGTTTAACCTATTTAACCAACATTATGCTTTCCAAAATTTAAGAATAATTTGAATATCTTTGGAAAATTTATTTATGTTCAGTTTCATAGAACTGGTGAAGGGGGGTGTTCTTTACATGACTGAAACCCAACCATAGTCGTGTTTGTAATAAAGGTGTTTAAATAAAGATATTAATAAAAACAAACAAACAAACAAATAAAAAGAACAAAGATTAAATGTATCCTCAAGAACTTCCTTACAGGGGCTGTAGTGATAGCACAGTGGGTAAGCCATTTGCTTTGAATGCAGCTGACCTGGGTTCGATTCCTGGCATTCAATCTGATCTGAGGCTGCCAGGAGTGTTTTCTGAGCATATAGTCAGGAGAAACCCCTGAGTGCTGCTGGGTGTTACCTACAAACTAAAAACTAACTAACTAACTAACTAACTAACTAACTAACTAACTAACTAAAAACCCTCCCTTACTTATTTTGAGTATCATGTAAAATACTACTAATAAATGGAACTGAGAACATGTTGCCTTTTTATTTTTAATTATAATTTCTCAATTCTTTAAAAATAATTTAAATGTACTAAAAATCTTCCATTTCCACTAATTATGACTTTTAATAATTTTCTTTTAATAAAATATATGCAATTCTGTTAAATATTTTATCTCAAATGTCTTGCTTACTTTCTTTGAAAATACTAGCAATAAAGATTTTAGATAAATTTAGTTTTTATTAACATATTTAAGCTGTATATTTACATTTTATTTAATCTATCATTATTTAATACTATTTTAATATAATTATTCTTCTGTGCATTAGAGAAGTTTATTTTGAAAATCATTTTACTTTATAAATTAAATTTCTAATTTTTCAAATGTATTATTATTATACTCATATGAGTGAAGACAAATTAGCACAAATTCATTAAATACATATATAGAAAGGTAAAATTCATTAAACATGATTTAGGGAGACAAACACAGAAGCTGAGATACTTTCTTTTGTATAGTCAATTCTGGTTTAATCCTTGGTACTGTCTATGTCCCCTGTGTACTCCTGGGATAACTGCTGAACACAGTGTCAGAAAAAGCCTCTGCAGTGTCTGGTCCCCAAACCATGAAGACTTAATTATACAGTGAATAAAGGGTAAATTTTTCTATATTAGCCTCTTTAATTATTTTGAAAGGGTTGATTTAAGTTTTATAATGCCTTCTTGCTGTAAATTGCTGGTTAACAAAATAAAGCAATATTATAAATGTGTTTGATATTGGAATAAAAAGAGGCATACATCAATGGAATATATCAAGATCCTAGAGATTTAATCCTCACATAAAAGAAAGTTCATTTTCCTTATAACACCAGCAGCATTAAATAGGAAGGAATATTTTTTTTCAGTAAGTGCTATAAAGAAAATGAATTGCCAAATGTAAAATATAAACAATGAATTACTATCTCAAACCATGCTCAAAAATTATTTCAAATTGAATATAGATATTTAACCCAAGATCATAAAATTAATTGAAAAAGTGTAAAAAACTCTCAATACTCTTGGCTTCTCTGGCATATTTGTGACTTTGATTCCAGTGTCAATGACTATAAGCAAAAATAAATAAATAAAAGGGCATTAAAATGAAATTCTTAAGGCTGAAGTCTCTATTATTTTTTTTTGTTTTTGTTTTTGGGTCACACCCACAGTGCTCAGGGGTTACTCCTGGCTCCATGCTCAGAAATTGCTCCTGGCAGGCACGGGGGACCATATGGGGCACCGGGATTGGAACTGATGACCTTTTGCATGAAAGGCAAACGCCTTACCTCCGTGCTATCTCCCGGGCCCCTGAAGTCTCTATTATTAAGGTGAAAAAATGAGATAATACATGTGAACACCATATATATATATATATATATATATATATATATATATATAATGACAGTATCTAAGATATATTAGGAACCCAAAAAATTAATAGAAAACAAACAACTCACATTCACCCAAACACTCCCAAAGAGAAGCAGTCCATAAGACATTTCAATAAAGAAATATGCAGATGCCAAATGAGAAATAGGTCTCAGTCACATGAAAAATAGAACATGCATTAACACCTACCAAAAAAGACAAATTAAAATAACAGTTATACTCTATATTTGTAAACCTGGTCTACAGCATGGGGAAAAAGAAACTGAAAAAAGTGTTTGGTTATGGTAATAAAGACAAAGGGACCTTTCACTATGGTGAGCAATTTGAACTATTTTAACTTCTATAAGAAATGTTTTGAATTATATAAAATTATTTGAAATTAAACTTTAAAATTATTCAGCAATTCTAATCCTATTTACCTAGACAAGAACACAAGAACCTAGTGAAATATAGGAATACCTTTTTTTGTTGCAGGATTATTTACAATATCCAGGATTTGGAAATAATCTAAATTCTCACTAAAGTGAATGTCGAGCGTACAAGCACTCATGTGTGTGTGGTGTGTGTGTGTGTGTGTGTGTGTGTGTGTGTGTGTGTTTACAAAATGATGACTACTCAATTGTAGGAGGATAATTATTTTTGTTAAAACATGTATGTGAAGGGGCCGGAGTGGTAGGGCGTTTGCCTTGCACATGGCTGACTTAGGACTGATCGTGGTTTTATCCCCTACTTGAGTCTCATATGGTCCACAAAGCTGGGAGCAATTTCTGAACTCATAGCTAGGAGTAACCCCTGAGCGTCACAGTGTGTGGCCCCAAAACCAATCCCCCCAAAATAAACATGTTTGTGAAATCAGGATATAAACATATGCCAGTTAATTTCACTCATGGGTGCTCTACAAAAAGAACATAAATAAATAAATAAATAAATATCAAGAAAATACAACATTTCTACTAGATCCTGACCACAGAACCTAGTGTAGAAAGGTGGTTGCATGGGATTAAATTTAGAGGGATCAATAATTTGTGGAGGAATATTGGTTCTCAGTTGGTGAGCATGGTGCTAAATTTTAAAATGTGTGTAATGTACTTTCTTAAAATTAAAAACTTTGATATTAACACTTGGTTATCATAAAAATAAAACACAACTTTCTATAGAATTCCTTAGCTGTGTGAGGGGCTCTATAGGAGCCAAATCCAAGGTAAGATAAGGCATTTTCTGCATGATACTTGAATATTCAACTTGCTAGTGTAGTCATTCTTTAAATATTTTGTATTGTTATTTTACTTTTTCTTCTAATCTTTTATATTTTTGGCCATATATTTTTTGGTAATCAGTTTGTATTTCTGATTCTACCTTCAGGTATCATTTCTGATGATATTCAGGAGGTCTTATGGCATGCCCTGAGTGGACTCATGATTAGCAGCATGCAGAGGAAATGCCTTAAATTTTATATAATTTCACCTGATATTTTTCAATATAGTTTATTCTTCCTTGCAGATATTTTTTAATTTAGGAAATTTGTGGTTAATATATGTAGTTAACAAGTAGCTTAAACATGATATATTGTTATCTTAAAACAATGAATCATATAAATATGTTGTGATTTACCCTATTTATTTTTTAATTTTGGAAATAATGTCTAAATAATCTTATAATGCTCCTATGAATATATTCCACCTTTGAATATTTTAATCTTTGTTGAGTAAAAGCCTAGTCTTCTTAAGTGTTTGTAAAGGATGAGCATAAAAGATAATGAAAGTTTATAGCATGCAGCCATATTAACCAAGAATTACCACTTACATCTTCAATAGTGTAAGTACTTTTGAAAGTATTTTTGTATATTTGCATAAAGTAGCTATTTAATGAGAAAACTTTTCATGTAACTCCATCGAAAGTCTTTCTTTTTCTCTACTAAGATTTTTTTATGAGCTCTTAAGCCATGAAAAATATATTTCAGTCAAGTGTAGAACAATAAAAAAGATGAATTTTCTCATTTTTCCCAATGATGTCTGAAGTAAAAAAGATACAAGGAGATATGTGTGAAACACCTGGATCAGTTTTCTGGAAACGGCAATCAATCAAAGCTGATGAGACAATTTAAGGATTTTGGTTGTTACTATTCATATAAGTCTCTCTCTTTATTGATTGCAGAAGCATGTCTTGGACCAACTTGAACCCTGCTGACATAGACGTTAACTTGCTTTTCAGTTTTCATATTTTCTGACTCATTGCATAGATACAAAAAGGCATACCTGCTTCTACAGTTAAACTAGCACACTTGCAATTTATAAATAAATTTGCAATTTATTTATATTAAATTCATTTGCTATTTATTTTATTTAACATTAGCTTATTTACTCTGCCACTAAAATAATGAAAAATATTAAAATGTGTCTACATATGTAATATAAAGACAATTTTATTCAAATAATTTAAATTTTTATACTATGAATAATATAGATCATCTTGCACCCTTAAATTTGGTATTTTCAAATCTTTAAGAGTGAATTACAATGCTTTTAAAAATTTGCAGTTTGGCCCACACCCAGCAATACTCAGTGGTAATTCTTGGCTCTCCGCTCAGGAATCATACCTTGACAATACTTGGGACAACATGAGATGCCACATGTAAGGCAAATAAATGCCCTACTTGCTATAATATGACTCTGGTTCCAAGAGTAGAACATATTCTTGTGCATTATATTTTACTATTTTGAAAGAACTATGGGTTTTATTTATTATCATATGAAATACTTTTACTAGTCCCATAAATACTTCTGCAAATCTCTTAATTTATTTCACAACTTAAACAAGAACTAAGGAATGTACTTTAAGATTTTGTTCTCCAACAAAATTGAAATCAATGGTTTTTCTCTAATACAATAATTACAAATGATAATGTTTTCTAGATGAACCTGGTAATTTTTACTTAATTGCCTCTATGTTTGAAAAAGACAAAACAAATGATTAATGCCTGGTCTCCACTGGAATAGACTTCGAAAACTACTTAGGTAAGCTTCAGTATATATCTTGGGCATAATCACTAATACTCATTTAATATAATATTCATTTGCAAATGATTCAAATATATACTACTAAAATTTTCTACAAGTATTTAGCCAAATAGTGGCAAAATATATCTCAGTTCAAAATTGCCATTTATCTTGAGGGCATTACATAACAAACTAATTAATGACTAGTTTTACATAAATATGTTATTAAACTTTACTTGGCTCTTAAATAAACATTTTTATAATCAACTTGCCATAGTAAACTTAAAAATATAAAAAGATACATGTCTTATCATCTGAAAATGCCATTCCTGGCTTCTCTTTAATTTAGCTTACTATTTTATTTGGTTTTGGGGTCACATCTGGCAGTGCTCAGAGGTTACTCCTGGATCTACACTCAGAAATTGTTACACTCAGAAATTGCTTCTGGCAGGCTGGGGGACCATATTCCGGGATTCGAACCACCATCCCTCTGCATGCAATTCAAATGCCTTACCTTTATGCTATCTCTCTGGCCCTTGATTTAGCTTATTTTAATGCAAAACTGAATGGTATGATGTAACATAGGTAGGGATGATCTACAGTAAAACAAAGCAAATACTGTGGTGATTTTTTAAGTATTTGCATAGAACCTATGCTATTTAATAACTGAAATTTAAAGTAATAATTTCATATGATAGAAAATCTGCTATGAATCAGGAATGTCTGGCTAATGTTTAGCTTGTTACCTGGTTAGGTTAGGTTACATTCAATACTCAGTTGATAGTTGTTAAGAAATCAACAGTGAAAAATAATAATAAATAAGAAAAGAAGAAAAGTAGGGAAATTGAGAACCAAGAAAGAAGTATAAGTAAGTGAGCATATCAAATTTTAATTTATTGGAACTTTTAGGACTTTTCTATAGAGACAAAGGGCATCTTTTATATTGTTTCAGAAAAATGTAAGTTATTAAAATGTAAATGTAAAAACTACCTTGATAAGAGGGATGTACAAATAATGTTTGATTGAAAATATACGTTTAATTGTTAGTTCTATTATTTTATATTTAATAGCTCTAGAAACTCCCATTTTCCTACTAGAGAAATAGTAATATAAAATTATTTTAGTAAGTTTAAAGAGAAGATATGTTTTTATAGATATTATACTTGAAAAGTTAACATTAGTATCTTGTTTTAAGATAATAAACATGAGACTTATATATATATATATATCTGTAAATATAATCCAAGCAAAAATATTTTAAAATATTGTTTGCAGAAATAATGACTCCTATTGTTCTACTCAGTGATAAGACCCGTGGTTTGGAATATTTTATCTATTCAAAGTAATTTGTACCTGAATTGAATATTTTAATTAAAAGTTATAAATTAAAAAGAAAAATTAAATGTCAAATTCTGTGTGAAAGAATGAAGAATGCATTGTGAAAATTATATCTGAAGAAATAAAAATAAATGAGGTTTTTTATTGTTTTTTTTTGGGGGGGTTGTGGGTCACACCTGGAAGCACTCAGGGGTTACTTCTGACTCTATGTTCAGAAATCCCTCCTGGCAGTCTCAGGGGACCATATGGGATACCAGGATTTGAAACACCGACCTTCTGCATGAAAGGCAAATGCCTTACCTCCATGCTATCTCTCAGGTCCCATAAATGAGTATTATTAATCAAATATCTCTGTATTAGGTCTTTGATTTTTCAGGAAACTTTGTCACCTATGTTTAAACATAAATGAAAAAAAAAAGTCTTAACACAAACTCTTGGAACCTAAATCCTTGTTTATTATTTGATATTAATTTATTTTCTAGAACACATTTGTATTACTTCTATAATATTTCTCCCACATTATACCTTTCAGTGATATTAGTTATTAAATCCTGATTTTCTTTTTCCTTTACTAACTGTAAATGGCATTTTTGACTGCTGATGTAAACATCAAACAATGGCTCAGAATACTTAAACTATAGTAAATATATAATTAAATCAAAGATACTACAAAATCAAGTACATAGTGTGTTTTAAATTATACCAGAGTTCTTTGGAAGAGAAGTTGCTATTAAAACACTGCCCACTTTATGATATCTCAAACAGCTTTTATGTAAACCTTGTTTCCATTCCAGTTCGATCAGTTTCTCCATTCTCTTTGATACTCACAACTTACTTGAGTGAAAATGTTTTTCAGGAGCGTATCTGTTTCAACTGTCCAAGTCACTGTTATAGATTATCATCACAATATGTTTTGGAAAGGAAGTTTCTCAGTTCAAAAACATTTTAGCTTTTTTGCAGCAATCGTCAGCAGATTCATAGAAGTGATGTCAACTATTTGACAGATTATTTGATGCTTAAATTAATGGTGACCTGGTAGCAGTAAATACAAGAAAAGGAAACATAAATAAAGAATTCGACATTGGCAGTGTTTACTTTTCTGAAGTGATATTGGGCAGGCACACTTCCAGAGTTGGCTGTCACTCTTGTTTCTTTTTCTAGGAAGAAAATAAGAGTTCAGTTTGGTCTCTTTCCCTTTCTGCCTTGCTTTTCATCTTTTAATTTCCCTTCATGATTAAAAAATATGGATAATCTTCTAGCTAGGAAAAGATGGACAAAAAGATAGTGAGAGGAGAGATAAATAGAAAGATATGACTGTTTTAATACAGTATAGCGAATCAAAAAATGAATGCACAAAATTAATATGCTGTATTTCTCTATACATGCAACAAACTAGAAGAGAAAACAATAAAAATAGATGCTATTTACAATTACATAAAAGATAAACTACCTAAGAATTAATACAGGTGTTGAAAACTAAAATCTGTTATAAGAAAATGAGAAATTATGTGAATGGAAAGGAATTCCATGTTCATAGATTTGATGATGTGGCATGTGTTCAAATGGCCGTATTCTCAAAAGTTTTGTACACATTCAATGCAATAACTATCAAAAGAAGTTTGTTATTTAGGAATTAGGACAAGTGATACCAAATATAATATGGTACCAATGAAAACTCCAAGTAATGCAAGAAATTCTGAGACGAAAGGAGAAAAACATTGCATTTTCTTTCAGTTTGTTTTGTTTGAGCACTTGGCAGTGCTCAGGGGTCACTCTTAGCTCTGTGTTCAGGAGATATTCCTGGCCATGTTTGGGGAACCATATGGGAAGCCGAATATCAAAACTGAGTTGGCTGCATGAAAGACAAGTGCCCTACCTGCTCTGCTATCTCTCTGGCCCTACCATTGCATTTTCTGACTTACACCAATGTAATACATATGCTATAGTCTAATTCCTCTTTCTGCAATAAATAAATAAATAAATAAATAAATAAATAAATAAATAAATAAATAATAAAATTAGGGGGCCTGAGGGTGGTGCAAGCAGTAAGGAGTCTACTTTGCCCACGCTAGCCTAGGACAGACCTCAGTTTGATCCCCGGGCATTCCATATTGTCCCCCAAGCCAGGAGCAATCTCTGAGTGCAGAACCAGGAGTAACTCCTGAGCGTCACTGGGTATGCCTTCCTAAAAAAAAAAAACATAAAAAATAAAATTAGGGTATACTTACATCTAATATATTCCCATATAGATACATTGTATTTCCAATATTGCCCAAAGCATTTTGTAAAAAAAAATAATGCTAATCTTCATAGATATAATTTAAAATTTCAATACAAATACAAGAGCAGATGCCTTTTTAGTATTTTCTACTCTTTATAGATATTCTGACTTAATCAAATATTACAACTATAGATTCAATCATTAAGTCTACTATATGTGTGCGATTGTTTTTTTTCACATGAAAACATGAGGACCAGGTGACTTAATGGTTCAGAACTTGTCATGTTTGAGTGAAATTCTGGTTTGCTTTTGTTCAGTTATCTATCTATTTATACAAGGTAAGCTATGACTTTTTTCTGATAAAGTAGATAGGTAACAGAACCTTGTAAAACATCTGTTAGTATTTATAGATTAAATTAATGATAGCTGTTATTGAAAACTACTTTAGAAGGCATGGGTTTTAAACGATGCTTTAAGATAGAATGGAAATAATAGACCAAATGGTTACAACTCTAAACTTGATGTCACAGTAAATATATATTATTAGTAGCAGTTAAATAATTTTGAGCTCAACAGAAAATTACATGTTCTAAATTTAGAACAAGAGCTCTCTAGTTCTAAATCATATTTTTCTCTTAAAACATGAATTAATAATAGCTTCTTTTCTCTGTCATTCTAAATTACATATTAAGTACTAGAAAGGGAAATTTTTAAGGTAGATATATAGTAATTTTTTAAAATATGATTACCACTCAGAATAGCAAATAGTATATTTTTAAAACATATTCTATATAAGTTCTTTTTGCATTTTGAACTCATTGTCTTTTATTGGTAACTCTAAGATTATTGTTAGAGAATATTCAAAATTCTAATATGGTTAATGCATACACTTCACAACCCAGAGAAATATGCACCATGTATGTATTTACTTATTTTCTGTTTCTAAAATTTTGAAATTTCATGAATAAAAATTCATTTTTCCAATACTAATTTCTAAATCATTTATGTCTCAATCTTCCAATGAAATACTAATAACATTGAATGTTGCTTCAGTTATTTAAAATCTATTTTCTTCCTATATTGAACATAGAATAACTATTTAAAATATCCATTTACTAATATATCTATTTAACATCGAATGCTAAAAAGTCTTTACCGCCTTTATTAATATAAAAATGGACTTAAATTACTTTATTTTTATTACATTTGATTGTAACTAATAAACCTTTTATTTGCCTCATTAATATTTTACGATTTATTGTGAATAGTCAAACATTTGCTGTCTTTGTATTTCATTTATGTTACATAGGAAAACATAGTACATGTTTTAATTTTCTGTTTACTTTGCACTTGGCATCTTGTTGATTTATCTATCTTGCTTTGAATTACAAAAATTCATTTCTTTATGGCTGAGTAATATTCTTATTTTTATTATTCAACTCAGTTAATAAGCATATAGAATTTTTCTGAAGCTTTGCTCTTGTAAATAATAGTGAAATAAACATTGATGCACTTATATCTTCAAAGCAGTGCTTTTGACTTATTTTAAATAAATATCCAGGAATGGAATAACTAAAAGCATATGGAATATCTATTTTTTTTGTTTTTTTGGTTTTTGGGCCACACCCAATGACGCTCAGGGGTTTCTCCTGGCTGTGCTCTCAGAAGTCGCTCCTGGCTTGGGGGACCATATGGGAAATAGGGGGATTGAACCGCGATCCACCTAGGCAAGCGCAGGCAAGGCAGGCACCTTACTTCTAGCGCCACCACCTGGCCCCAAGGAATATCTATTTTTGAGATATTCTCCTATTCTCTTCATCATGGGTACTACAGTTTACATTCCCATATGATTTATATTAAAGTTTACTTTTCAAGATGTGGGAATAGTACACATGGAGTTTAACCCCTGTCATCCCATTGTTTCTCCAAAATTATCAAAAGTACTGAGTGCAGAGCCAGGAATAAGCCCTGATCATTATTTTGGCTTTATCCACAAATGTTTCTTCTCTCTACAGTCTATCTATAGCTGGTTCTTCTTTTTGACAAAATTCACCTTGACTGGGGTAACGTGATGGTAACTCTGTTTTTTGGAGACTGGCCTTTCTAGCAGTAGTCAGGAGTCATAGAGCCACTGAAGGCTATGCTCGTGCTAGTGACACAGGTTCAACAATGCTGCACTGCTTAAGTCATGCTGAACTGTGGGACAGCAAAACCTCTTTGGCAGTGCTTGAAGGTCACCATGATAAGATGTAACTCAGTGTATGATAAGATTCTGAGGCTCGAATTTTGTGCCTCATCAATGTAAAGCTTCATATAATTTTAATGATATATGGTATATAAAAAGAGCAAGTGAAATAACATGTTAGAAGCATTTGTTTTTTGGTTTTTGGGCCACACACGGTGACCCTCAGGGGTTACTCCTGGCTATTTGTTCAGAAATCGCTCCTGGCAGGCATGGGGGACCATATGGGGAACTGGGGGATCAAACCACGGTCCGTCCTAGGTTAGCACAAGGCAAGGCAGGCACCTTACCTCCAGTGCCACCGCCCAGCCCCCTAAAAAGCATTTCTAAAAAGCATAATTCTAGTGGTTATCATAAAATAATGTGAGGTTAAAGGGACTCTGTATGAGGTGAATAAAAATCAGGACAATGGACACACATGTCAATTTTTAACAAAATATTTATTGTGTATAATGTCATATTTCAATTTTTTAAAAATACCTAAAATAAGAAGAACATTAATATAGCTTAAGTAACTAGATACATAGTATCTATATATCTTATCATGGCTGATTAATAATAAATTCACCAAGCACTGACTCAGGTATTTATTACCTACAAACTGATATTTATTTTGCCCACACTATATATCAGGTTCTTTTTGAAGGGCTTATGGATCTTTCTCATTTTTGAATCTCATTAATCACATAAAAAAACTGAAAGGCAGAGAGGAAAACAGTACCACTTCAAGACTAATATAGTGAAGACTAATAGTTGAACATGGTAAATTTATCTTTAAAATCAAGTCATTAAAGACCATTCTCTATTATATACTTAATTGCCTGTGTCTCATTTAAGATCTGCAGGAAATATCATTTCGAATAAGGCAATATTACATTTATGCAATAAACATTCAAATATGTATTTAAATAGTTATGGCCATATTATTATAATATACATTACATTATTCTTTGTGGGGGCACACCCAGTAACGCTCATGGAATACACTTGGCTATGCGCTCAGAAATTGCTCCTGGCTTAGGGGACCATATGAGATTCAAACCGGGATTCAAACCACCATCCGTTCTGGATCGGCTTTTTGCAAAGCAAACACACTACAGCTTTGTTATCGCTCAGGCCCCAATTGATTACATTATTCTAATTAATCAAAAATTGGAGCTTTAGGAGTTTTAAAAATGTATGTAGTGACATTTAACCAATAAAAATAACTCACCAAATCCCCTTTAGAAGCTTAGAAAATGAATCACATAGCTGAAATGAGAGTCAAACCATTTCAGCACTTTTATATTATCCCAATAATCTGTCCCAATCACATAAGATAAAAGTTCTATACCAAATAAATTTTAAATTCTTGTTAAGCTATGTTGTCTAATAATTCTAAATGCCAAATATATCTTGATTATAATTTACCTTCCAAATGTGTTTCTTCCAAATTCAGGAGTGTTAGAACTTTAAGATTACTTTGCACGTGGCTATATATACATTTATATATATATGTATATATAAACTGAAGTATATATATATATTTGTATGCATCTATAAACACAATTATATATAAAAATGCAACCTCTTAGAGGCTTGTTAATTTTCAATATGGTAGCCTATTAAATTTGTTCTATAATAATGCTCCTTTTAAACTCTTCTTGTTATACTTCTTATAACTTCTATGATTATATTAGAATAAAGTCATTCATAACCAGCATGCTAAAAGTTTCATAACTTTTATATGTGGGGTGAATATTAGTCATAAATATTTTAAACATACATTTATTCCAATGTTTTGACCATTTATTTTCTCCATTTCCTTTTCTTTTCTTTTTGTATCTTAACAAAGATTGTATTATTTACAGAGTAGTGTATGTGTACTTTAAATCTGAATATTTATTTAAGTATGTTTAACATTCTAAGTTTATTATTCTTTTTTTTGGGAGGGGGGAACACCCATTTGCTGCTCAGGGGTTACTCCTGGCTTACTGCTCACAAATCGCCCTTGGCTTGGGGGGACCATATAGGACACCAGAGAATCGAACCGAACCGCGGTCCTTCCTTGGCTAGTGCTTGCAAGGCAGACACCTTACCTCTAGTGCCACCTCATTGGCCGCAAGTTTATTATTCTTAAAGTAAATATATTATTTTGATAATTGTAATAGTAAATTGAATAAAATTCAAATTATATAATAAGAGATGTGTATTGCATATTTGAATTCCATAAACCCAAGCAGCTTATTAGGTATCTTTTTCATTAATTTGAACTCTACTTATTTTCATGGTGTCAGGAGTTTTAATCCTACTCAGCTGTATTCAGGAGTTACTATTTACATTGTGCTCAGAGATAATTCTGGCAGTACTTATACAGTTACATATACAGTACAAATTAAACATGTAATTTTAATATATACGTTTCTTAATTTTATGGAATTCAAATATGTCATTTTATATTTCACTTACTATATAATTTTAAGAGAACAAAATAGTTTAAAACATTCCAAAATTTTTAAAGCATTATTTTTATATGTAATTATATGTAATAAAAATTTGAAAATAAATATATAAGATAGTGCTTGCCTGTGCATTCTAGGTTAATTTCTTATCATGAACCAGATGTTCTATTGAAATCTATAACTTTTATTTCTTTCACTAATTTAATTAAATTTTATATTCACCACTGACATATTTTCAGCAGCATAAAGTAAATATAGATTAATTATTTGCAGCCACATATTTTATTTATAATGTTTATTATATACATGAAAGTTTAGACCTAAAATAATCCTGTGGAAAATCCTACAAACATCTACCCATCTGTTTATTGCAATGTTATTATAATAGCTATGATAGGAACATAAAACAATAGCAATATTATGAGCAATATTATATACAAAAAGTAATATATTTAGCTATACAATAAAAAGTATTTCTCACCACAGAATGGAGAAAATATATGAAATTAAGCAAATAAAATAACTCAGAGAAATGAAGACATGACTTGTATTTGCAATCCAAGTGCATGGCATTGTTGAATATGCAAAATATTAGAGATGTATTGACAACCTGAGAAGAAAGAACTGAGTGTGATTTCTATTGAAAAAAGAAAAAATGAATTAACATTGATAACAAAGTTAAGGTTAATAATGTAACCTGAGAAGGAGAATATAGAGAGAAATGTTATTTTGTGGGAGGGAAAGAAAACTTCTGCGAGGAAATTAAAATTAAAATTAAAATAATGTATAATCCTTTGTGGAAATCTTCCTGATAATTATGACTAGTAATCATTTTTGTTCATGAATGTTGATCTTAGAAGTAAACAAAATAGATTTCCTCTAGAATATTGAATTTTCTTTAAAAATTCGGAAAACTTATGCTATATCTGTGTTGTATTAGGTATGTAAATAACTATATCAGACATTGATGCTTCAAATTTATAAAATTGAAGAGAAGTTTGCCACAAATGAACAGAGAATCATTACACAGCATGATGATGAAAAGCTGGCACTGAGGAAAAAAGACAACCTTTTTTGCAGAGCATATGAAGCCTCCATTCTATTTTTCAGGTCGAAATGCAGAAGTCAAAGTTCTATATAGCTTAGAGTACACTAATTTTTTTCAAGTATGCTAAAGAAAAATATTTAAACTAGATATTTGACAAACTAAACTTATGTGTTGAATCAATAACATAGTTATTTGATAATTGACAAAATGTAGAATGAAATGAAAGTCAAAGCCAACATTCTGTGTAATTACCAACTACCTGTTACATTGTTCAACAGTGCATAAAGCAACAAACACATTTTTAGTTTCTTATTTTATAACCTATTTTCTAGACATGTTGACTTAATAAGATTCACAATTTCTGTTTTAACTTTCAGTTTCCATCTGGCTTATGAGAGAAGGGAGAGAAATGAAAGGCGAAAGAGGGAGACAAAAAGTGTCATTGGATAATAATACAATGATGAGTACAGAACTTTTGCAATTATAAAAGAATGATTAGTAGTATTGTAAATTATAATGTTTTTAAAATAATCAAAAAATTATAAAGTTCTATGTGCTGTTTATTTTATGGAATTTTATTTAAAATATCTAGAAGTTTAGTCAATTTTCTCTCTTTATTGTTATCCAACTTGATTTGTCCATATGCTATTCTGTTAAAAGATTTTTGTCTAGTGATCATTTGAAAAAATTCTCTTTTGACGTTATCTTATTAAAGTTCACATGCAATATTACACTTTATTTTAGTAAATTAGCATTAATACATGCATAATATTTTATTGAAAGAATGATGCTTATTATAAAAACTAAAGAAACACTTGACAGTTGCTTTGACAGGCTATTGTATCTTGATTAAAAGACAAAGAAGTAGGAGTTAGAGGGGTGGAGCAAGCAGTAAGGTATATGCCTTGTGCATGCTAGCCTAGGACCGACTGCAGTTTGATTCCCCCTGCCAGATGTGATTTCTGAGCGCATAGCCAGGAGTAACCCCAGAGAGTCACTGGGTGTGGCCAGAAACAAAAGGTTGAAGAAATAAACACTTGAAACTTAAGTTTTCATAAAAGGCATTTTTGAATTATACAATGCTAGAACAATTTTGGTGGAGGGAGGTCAGCTTCACCTGACAGTGCTTAACGGTTGCTCCTGGCAGGTTCAGGGGACTATGTGGAATGCTGGGAATGCAAACTCTTGTCGGTTCCCGGTCAGCTGCATACAAGGCTAAAACCCTACCCACTGTACAATCACTCCAGTCTGAGTGCTAGAGCCTTTTAATTCATATAAATCTAAATAGTAAATTAAAACATATAACTATTAAAATTATGCCTAAATTTAGAAATTAAGAAACAGGTATAAAGCACACTTATTTTAGGCAGTTCTTCAAATATTCATACTATAGATGTATACTGGTAGGTGACAATAACAGAGATCAAAAGAAGTGATATTTGCTTTTTATTAAGGTTATTGTATTGAAACAAATGTTTACTAATCAATATTAATGACAAGACTAGGCTAAAATGACATTTACCATAGAAAATATAAAAATTATTTGACTTAAATATTAGAAGAACAAAAGATTATTAATCCAAAAGGACATGCACACATAAACTCATTACAGTACTGTTTCCAGGAGCCAGTATCTGGAAATAAACCAAATGTCCAATAATAAATGAGCAAATAAAGAAATAGTGATGTATATACAAAATGAAATACTACCTACCAAAGAAAAATATTAAATTTTACTACAGCTTGTATGGAATGAAATTGTGAAATATTAAGTGAAGTTTGGAAGAAAAAATAGCAACTAGGTGTTCTTGTTAATAAGAATTTAAAGAAAAAATACAAACAAGAAGCCAAGAGCGACTTCTGAGCGCATAGTCAGGAGTAAACCCTGAGCGTCATCGGGTATGGCCCAAAAACCAAAAAAAAAAAAAAAAATGCAAACAGACCCTGAGACAGAGAAGAAAGAAGGCTTGGATGAAGACTGTGGAATAATCGTGGGAGAGTTATTTTAAGACACTGATAGAAAGAATGGGATACTACCGTTGAAATTAATGTTTTGCCATTCTAAGTTAAATAACTATGATACTTCAATAAGCATTAATAACATTAATTTATGGGATAAGAACAAACTCCTGGTCCTAGATTACAAAACCAACTACATAGAAGAGAAGAGAAGTGTCCAAGGGGATGGAGACTATCTAGAGTGGTCAGAGATTATGGACTGTGGTGATGGTTGAGTACAGTAACTTCGTATATCAACACAATGTACTTTCATACAATTGTAACCCTTTTACCTAAACAAAGGACACTAAACTGCTTTTTAAAATGAAACAGAAAAGCTGCACTCACCACTCATTTTGGTGAGCTTTATGAAGTGAGCTGGAAGTTCCAGCCCTCCTCCCATTATCTCTGAAGATTGGTGCAAAAATGACTGTATTGGGAATTTAGGGGACAAAAAAAAAAAATGAAACAGAAAAAAAGCATCTTTGTTTTCAATATTTAATCATTGAAAATTAGAAAATATGTGATAAATCTACATCTAATAACTCTTAGGTGCTCAGTTTATTAAAAGCAACTAAAGAATTTTAAAATAGGGCCCAAGCGATAGTGCAGTGGTAGGGCATTTGCCTTGTATGTGGCAGATCCAGGAAGGACCCTGGTTCTATCCTCAGTATCCCATATGGCCCCCTAAGCCAGGAGTGATTTCTGAGTGCATAGCCAGAAGTGACCCCTGAGCATCATTGGGTGTGGCCCCCAAACCAAATAAAAGCAAAAATGATTTATAATGATAGAATTATGAATGCTTATGTGTGCAAATAAAACCATTCTCTTAAACTGCTTCAGGAGCACTCTGATGAAATGGGTATCAGACAAGGCTAGATCAGTGAGAATTTATTTTATTCTGGAGCTAAATCAATGATACTTTATACACTTTATTGCCTGAAGTAGATTCTGAATTAATTTTCTCAAATTATCACTATTTTCTAAAGTTTGAATACAATTATTATTATTTACCTCTTAAATATAATATAGTTTAGAATAAGTACACTTTATAACAGTTATAAAATACATTTGATAAAATTTAAGTTTCCTAAAATGTTAGCCTACCTTTCATCTGAGTAAGAAACTCACATTATATTATGTTATGAATAATCCATGTAAAAAATTGGAATTAGATACTGTAATACTGACCAACATGGGGGGGGGATAGCAAGGCTTACCCCAACAGCTTCCCCTCTCCTTCCTCCCAGACTCTGGTTCCCCCCCCCAGGGTACCAGAAAGGTGGGTGCTGGGGAGGAGTTTAAAGGGGAACCCAGCTCTCCCCAACCCGTACCCTGCACAAGAGTGGCTGTCTTGGGGAAGTCGCTGTCAACTTTTCTTCCCACCAGTATCCATTCTCAAACCGCGTGGAGACAGTAGCTCCCACCTGTATAGATAGTTTAATAGGATATCATAGGGTTTCATCTATGTTTACAATATACAGAATGTCTATGTTGTATACTTTCCTTCCCTCATTGGCTCATCACCTTACAGGCTCATTTCTAGACCTTTATTCTTACCACCACCACCCATTAACCCACATTTAGCCATTTTTATCCTTAGTTCTTGTCTACTCATAAAGCAGATCATTATCCTCATTCAAGCCAGCGGTCAACCAGCTCCCAAAGTGAAAGAATGGACTCTCAGTCCGAAATGAAACCAATGTTTTATTCCTATTAATCTACTCTCAGCGATCTCCTGTCCCCCACCTACCTTCACTGTGTACCTGTGCTTGCTACCATACTTGATTTCTGAGAAGCCCCCATTCAAAGACATTTCCTGATATGGGACGGCTGGGAGTCATTTTGCAGACTCCAAATGGCCAAATCACAGAACAAAGTCTGGATTCAACACCCCCCTTACTATTTCTAAAGACATAAAAGGAACATGAGTATCTCCTTTGTACAACTTAGATTTTTCCCTTAACATCTATAACTTTTTTTGAATATTTTCTTATATAATAATAATTTTCCCCACTGTCTATTTTTTCTTTTCTTTTGGGATCTGCTCAATAAGGAATTCTGGTAGAAGAGTCTCTCTATTTAGAATTCATGTTAGAACTAAGTTACTGAGAATGTTGAACTTGTTCCCTCGGCCCCCCAGATGTGGCATTTCCCTCTTTTGCATAGGCACATTAAAATGGGAAAATATTACATATGCAAACAGTTTCTTATCTAATAGAGATAGAAATACAAATTTGTAATTTATTAGGCCTTATACCCTGAACAAGAGGGTCATAAAGACTTGGCTCAGGCCTCAAAAGAATGGGCATTGCCCATAAAACCCTGAACCATAGATACCATCTGTGGAAACAACCACAATTGTCTATAATATTACCAGGATGCAAACCTCTATCAGGGAAGACCCTTCTGCTGCTCTGACATTGACTTTCTCCAGTGTTCTCTTAACACCCAGACGACTTAGCAACAACAACAACCTCCTTGCAGGACAGGTCTCTGTATCTTCTGGTGAGGTGAAACTAGAGAACGCTCCACATCATCCTGACTTCAATGAAGAAAATGCACAGAAATCAGAAACTTTAACTACAGGAACCTGACTCCAACAATAGCTAATATGCGAAAAAATTTCACGGAGACCATGGAGAATGACTCAGGGGTTGGGCAGCTTAATATGCCTGGAGCCCAGAGTCGGTCTTATGCTGGAAAACTTCAGAGGGGAGGTCTCCTTGTATTTAGGCCAAAGCTTTTTTCCCAGCTACCCCCATATTTTGTTTTGCCTATGCAATGCAAACAATGGTGATTGCCACTCTAACACCATTACTACTGTATTTTTTAACACTTATCATTTAAGAAAGAAAAAAACCCAACTTACTAAACATAAAAAAAGTAACTGTAGTAAAATGCATGTGTGGAATGCAGGTAGGGGAAGGGAAGGAGCGAGGGGGGCATTGGTGGTGGGAATGTTGCATTGGTGAAGGGGGGTGTTCTGTTTATGACTAAAATCCAACTACAATCATACTTGTCTTGCATGCAGACAAATGCCCTACTGCTATGCTATTGCTCCAGTCCCTTTTTGATAAAGTTTATTTGTCCCTGTTTTAGAATTTTTTTCTTTACACAATAAGCAATTAGTTTATGGAAAATAGCTTTACTCAATAAACTTATGAAGAATTTTACAGTTAAGAGAAAATCTTACAGTTAAGAGAAAACTCAAAGGATATAAACTATGAAAAATTATAGTTGTTCACTAAAATTGTGCTTTTAGAAATAGAATCTTTGATATAGAAATTTCCAATATATTAACATTTTATGTATTATAAAATCATTTACTTCAACTTGGCAATTTACCAGACAATATGACAATTTAAATGGTATTGCTATTCTAACAATCTTGGAAAACTTTTAAAATTATTGTATGTGATGCAATTTGCTATTTTAAAGGAAAAAATAATAACAGTGGTTGAACTGTTCACATCAGAAAGTAGGAGTGTACAACTTGGCTATGAGATAAGTTGAAGTCATTCACTTAACTGAAAGTTGAATAGAACTTGAGGAAGTCACATTAAAATGAGTCCAAAAATGTTTTACAAGTCATCTTCTAGGAACGTGCCTGTGACTTCTGGAGAGAGATCACAAATAAAGGTTTAAGAAAAAATGCTATTTGTATACAATTGAATAATTTTGTTCAATCAATAAGACAGTCAATTAAGCAGTAAATCATTGTCTTCTTTCTACAAGCTATCCTGTGACATTTTAGTTTCTACTGTCTTCTGTCAATTTATATTGCTTGCCAAGTGACTGCACCCAATATGCAATGTGACATAAAACAATTGTCAGAATACAAACATATCACCTTGTTTTGCTTTCTTACTCTTGCCATCTTTATTTATCAAATAACACATACACTTACCTCTTGAAACAGACTAATTTTTAAGGAGCATTAAATAAGTTTGTAGATTATCTAAGAAATTATCTAGGCATTTTATATTGAATAAATACTACTAAATTTACTGCAGTAGCTACAGAACTATCTATCTATCTATCATCTATCTATCTATCTATCTATCTATCTATCTATCTATCTATCTATCTATCTATCTATCTATCTATCTATCTATAGAGAGCGAGCGAGCGCTGGAATTTTTAAAAATTTACTTTTGGGGTCGAAGTGACAGCACACCTGTAGGTCTTTTACCTTGCATGTGGCCAACCCAGATGAACCCTGCACAGACCTAGATTTGATTCAAAGAATCCCATATGGTCCCTCAAGCCTGCCAGGAGTGATTTTTGTGTACAGAACTAGGGGAAACCCCTGAGCACTACCAGAGTGGCCCAAAAACCTAAATAAATAAAGTTAAAAACTAAAATGTACTTGTTGTATTTTATATATTACTAATAATTATTATAGTGGTAAATCATAATACATTAGTAGAATAAAATATGCAAAATAATTTAGAAAATAAATTTTATAGCATTTTTCAGTCAAAATCCACCAACCCTACAGGTTTTCTCTTAGAAGAACAAATTTTGTCTAGAGACATATTTGGGGGAAGAAAATCTGTATCCATATGCAATATATGGCTGATTATAAACCATATATTATAAATTATAAGACTGTAAAATTAATTGCAAAGTTAAAATAAAATTTTTACCTAGGCAATTGTGGTTCTTATAAAATAAGGGTTTTCAAAATTTGGAGTTAGTTGAAAATGGTCATTTTATGCCATTTTTAGTAAGCTAGTAAGTTTATTTTGAAATTACAGAGTCTGTAAAAAATAGTATGTTATGATTCATTTATGTTCATTAAATAAGCTCTAGTATGTCAATAATACATATATCAGGAAAATGGGTATATAAAACTTGTCTGTCTTGAAATCCAGCTACAATTCCACACTCAGGTTTCCTCATATTTACGTCTATAAAAGCAACATGGAGGGGCCGGGCGGTGGCGCTGGAGTTAAGGTGCCTGCCTTACCTGCACTAACCTAGCATGGACAGCGGTTCGATCCCCCAGTTCCCCATATGGTTCCCCCGTGCCTGCCAGGAGCGACTTCTGAGCGAATAGCCAGGAGTAACCCCTGAGCGTCACCAGGTGGCCCCCCAAAATAAACCAAAAAATAAAAACAAAACAAACAAACAAACAAAAAAAGCAACATGGAGGGGCCAGAGGAAGGAAACACTGCGGTAGGGCATTTCCCTTGCAAGCAGCTGACCCAGGACTGACCTGGGTTCGATCCCCAGCCGTCCCATATTATGCCTCAAGCCAGAAGTTATTTCTTTTTTTTTTTTTTCCTTTGACTTTTGGGTCACACCCAGCAGTGCTCAAGGGTTCTAGGCATTAATCGCTCCTGCCAGGCTTGAGGGACCATATGGGTTGCCGGGATTTGAACCACCGTCCTTCTGCATGTAAGGCAAATGCCTTACCATTGTGCTCTCTCTCCGGCCCTGCCAGAAGCCATTTCTGAGCACATGTCCAGGAGTAATTCCTGAGCGTCACTGGGTGTGACTCATAAACTAATAAAAACAATAATAATAAATAATGATGATAATAAAAATTTAAAAAAACAAAATGAAACATTATTATGCAAAGATAATTAAATCTTTGTTTATCGGGCAGAACATACATATCTTTGACATATTATTTCTTAACAAAAATATTATTTCTTAACAAAAAAAAGATTGCTTAATTATAATGATAAAAAAACAAGTTATATGATATGCATTATAAAGAGACATATTTCAAATAGTGTCATGACTTCAGGAAGTATATTAAAATATTAAAATGACCTGAGAAAGACAATAATTTATCATCAAGTTTACAAAATTTCCTAGGTAAGGTCAGTGATGCAGTTGTACGAAGATGAGCTTAGCAGTACATAGAGTTGTAAATTCATGACTTATAACTGTTTAAAAATTTTCCTGGAACACCTATTTGAATGACACATCTGATGTGTTGAATGAGTCCCTTAGTCTTATACATCATTTTAGTAATGCATTTATAGAATCATTAAAAATCCAAATGGATCACTAAGAGCTTCAAGTTTTAGGAAATTTTATGAGAGAAATTATTTCCTATAATAGTATTGTGGGTTTTAAAGACTCCTAAAATTATCAGTCCAGGTCCCTGGAGGAGAATATCAATGATCGAGTATAAATTAAATGACTCTTCTCAGGATGGGTGTGCTGAACTCTAGGTAAACAGTAAGAAAATCAGCCTAAATTGCGTTCTAAAATCCACCATTACTCTATGGGAGGAAAAGCCTATTCAAACGATGAACAGCTGCAAAACCTATAAGGCAATAAGAACCAGTTGTTTTAGCTATAAAATTGTGGTCGTTTTGTACTTTATACTGGGTGAAGTTTTTGTTTTTGTTTGTTTGCTTCGAGTCTGCATTCAGTACTCTTCAAAGGCTTTTACTTGCTTATTGCTGAGGGATAACTTCTAGAAGTTCTGAGGGAATTTGCACTCCAGTAAATGAAACCTTCCTTTTTTTAATGCAAAGTGTGTAATCTTCCCTTTGAGCTGTGTCTCGAACATTACTTACAATATTTCACTTAATATTTATGCCTACTTAATCAGGTTGATTATTTTGTTTATGTTTTGTTCTATTTTAAAGATAAGAAAACTGAAAATCAAAGTGGTGAATAAATTTAGTTAAAATCATATAAGATAAAAAGCACAAAATGTAATGGATAAACCCTATACCCAGGCACACAATTAGTGGAGAAAAGTTTTCAAAATCTAGATTTGAATACCTCTCTATTTTTTCTTTTGTTATTTAGATTATCTCTGTAATAACAATGTTTTGGAGAAGGGTTACGAGAAAGGAGAGGCTCTTAAAAAAGCAATAGCTGGAACTGTAACATGATTAATGTTGTAAATCTTGAAAATGGTAGAAAACATAAACATAAAATCATTAAAACTGAGTGAGTCCTGATAGAAAAACATTTATTTTAAAATCTTCTAAAATATCTATAATATATATAGTATGTCATGGTAAATGATAATTCCCAGTATGGTTTATAACTATTAAAATAATTATACAACTATTGGACAAAAACATACATATAGAGTATATATAACTACTGATTTTTCACGGTGATATAAATAAGAATATACACATTTTATTTTATTAAGAAACAGTTTTGAGCAGACATATGTCATCTGTATTAAAGATTGCCAAAAACTATCATGGTAATCAGAAAACCTGATGACCTTAACATTATAATGTAAAAATGTAATTATTGGAGACGGAGCAATAGCATAGCAGTAGGGTATTTGCCTTAACGTGGTCAATCCAAAATAGACCTTGATTCAATCCCCAGAGTCCAATATGGTCCCCCAAGCCAGAAACAATTTCTGAACACAAAGCATGAGTAATCCCTGAACATCACAGGGTGTGGATCAAAAAAGCCAAAAAAAAAAAAAAAAGGTGGGGGCAAAAACAGATATAATTCATTAAAATTTATTTATGCCACTTTTATTTTCTACTAAATGCTTTATTATGTGCTATATGCTAGCACACATAACTCAAAATTGCATAGGTAATTACACTAGATTTCTAATGTGCAATGGGATAGACAAGTAATTTTCTCATTAGTATACATGCAATCGGACAATTTATAATGGGTACAGAAAAATATCAGATAGTAATAATCAAGGTTCTTCATTTAATTTATACCTACATCTCTCTGTAGAAATGTGTATTGAAAATCTATGCTTATTTTTTAAATTTATTTAAAGAAAATGCATCACATAGTTGACATAGTTGATCATAAGATACTTAATTCCAGATAGATGAAAGAAGCAGAGTTATTGAAAAATAGTAGAAAAAAGTAAAAGGAAGAGTAGGCTAAATATAAAGAAAAAATAAAAGGTTGAGTAGCAAGCAAATTTGTTACAATTGTTGTATATCTAATGAAGTCATTAATACAGTGGCAGAAGGTTTAGTAATTCCTTGCTGTTTTAGCTATCCATTCTGTTAAATTGTTGTGCTCCTTAGGGATGACAGCATTAAACAAATAAATTTATCCAGACATACAGAGCAATATTACTGTTACTATGACTTTTAGAGTTGTGTGCTCAGCTACCAGGCCTTCTGGAAGAAGGAAATTATTGGGAAGATGGTAACACTCACTTTGAAAAGTCCTGATGATGTCAGCTCAAGTTTGGCCAGATTGGTGTCCCCAAAGAGAATCGTAATGGGTCAGTGACAAGGCAGTGCCATCAGGATAATAATTATTGTGAGTTATGGATGCAAAAATCGCATGGCTTTGGCTGAGGGGTAGAATTCATGGTTATTGAGACCTAGTATCCTGTGTTACTAGGTTTGAATATTGTAATATTCAAAAAGACTTTTTCTCTTTTTTATTATTTTAACACTCCTATAAAGCAAAGGAAGAAAGTTAAGGATAAACGAATAAGTATCAGCAAAATGGAAAATAATTATCAATAGGAAACAACTAAGAGCTGCTTTGATGAAAAGACTAATTATTTAAAGGAGGAGAGAGCTGGCAAAACTGAAGGAGTGTAGAAGATAGGAAAATTGATATATAAAAAGTGAAAAACATCTGTATATTCAATAGAATATTATATTGAAAATGTGAAAATGTAGATAACATTGTCATATTCTAACAAACAATACTTTAATAGGCCCTTACCATTCCAGTAAAAGTGGTATATGCAAAAGTTCAAGGTCAAGAGAAAAAAGAAGGAATATGTCAAGACATTAATAACTAAATAACTGAATGGGTGAAGCAGAGGTGACTAACCTTGAAGGACATTACTGTAATATTTTCCCTGGTATTATCAGAGAGTCATAGGGCTTGCATGAAAAGTGGATGATCATGATAATAATAATGATCTTGATGACACTTATTTTGTTAAATTTGATTTATGTGCCAAGGATGGGGCACTAAGTGCTTTATGTATACTGCCTTAACTAACCCTCACGGGAACTCAAGAAGCTTAATACTTCTTCATGTTATTTTAAATGAAATAAGCTAGAGAAAGCATTGAGTGCTAGAAGAGAATATGAACTAAAAAGGGGAACAACAATTTATTTTCACTACTTCTTTTTTTGTTTTGTTTGTTCTCTTTTGGTTTTAAGTCCATAGCAAATAATGCTCAGGGCTGACTTAATCATTGTTCAGTGGTTACCCTTGGTTGTGCTCATGGGACCATATGTGATGAGATATCAATACTGGGCCTGGAGTGTGAATGGAAAGTGCCTACCTGCTCTATTATCTCTCAAGTCCCTCCAATTACTATTTAAATGTCTAAAGCATTTGAAGATCACTTATATAATACACAAGAGAAAACTTCTGTAGTGTCCTCTAATACTACAAGAAGTTTCATGTCTCCAGTCTTCTCGTTCTCTGTTGTAAAAATACCAACAGAGTCATGCATTGGACTGAATTTATTCATGAATATACATGAGGAGGCTTGCAAGAATCCATAAGGTACTTGTGGGAAAATCCTATAAGAAGTCACAGTAATTTTAGGCAAGAAGATGAATCGAAGTATTGAAATTACTACTATATGTAACTTTAGAGTTTTAAAGAAATGAAAGATTTCAGGTTAAATAACAACACATTTGAATAATTAGGTGAGATAGTGGGCCATGAAATATTTAGCAATGCTGGTTTTCACTATTTCTATCTCTATTCTCTATAGAATTGCAGTGCAATTTGATCTGAACATCTATCTTAAAAGGAAGGTTGAATAAAACTATTTAGAAATGAGTTTTATGTTAAAAATAAATGAGATAGTTTTGTGAACTTGCTGAATTTCTTTCCCCCACCCCAGAACTTCTTCTCAAGAGCAAAAAGTAAATGTTTAGAGGAACACATTATGTCAGTGAAATTTTTATCTCTGACATGAAATTAAAATATATTTTTATTTTATAGATGATTTATCAACATCATACTTGAAATGAGATAGTTTAATAAAAATTAAATGAATATTTTTCATTTTAACTTATCAGATTTTAACATATTTGCACATTCTTTGTAGAATTACAGTTTTTGTGAGGCATAAAATATTCTAGAATATGAAAATTACTTTTATTCATCAGTTAATATTTATATAAAGTATAATTTAATTAAATTTAAGTGCTCAGAACAAGAGGAGGTATATGACTTAAGTAGAAGTATGCCAAGTATATTTGAGACCCTGAGTTCTGTCTGGCACTTCATAGTCCTTTCTGAACATCACCAGGTGTAAACCTAGACCTCTATGTACCACTGAATATGACCCCTCTAAAATATAAAAAAAGAAAAATATGTAAATTTGTTACTATATATAAATTAGATAGGTGAGTAGACAGATAGATAAAATAGATGGATTGATATCTATGTATAAAACAAGGATACTGATTTTAGGGCACTACTAAATGTGTTTTATTTTGTTTTTTGAGTCACACACTTTGATGCTCAGGGGTTACTCCGTGCTATGCACTCAGAAATCACTCCTGGCTTGGTCAGACATATGGATGCTGGGAGATGGAACCAAGGTCCAGTTTGGTTAGTGCTTGCAAAGGAGATGCCTTATCTCTAGCGCCACACTCTGGCCCCTAAATTTTTAACTTACATTGAAATCTGACAAAAAAAAAAAAAAAACAAAAAAACAACCTTGTGAACCATAAATGCTGGATAAACTGAGATATATAAATATATATACCCATTTACAATTTTAATACATGTAAATAATTTTTCTATGACATATGTAATATTTAAATACATATGCATGTATAAAGGTATTTTATATGTAATATTCTATTCCATAAGTCAATGTTTCTTCTGCGAATTCAACATTAAAATATACCTTAAAACCATGTTTTTTAAATTAAAAAACTGCAATAGGACTTTTAGTCATTATCTATAATATATATTTACATGTAGAAATCATAGAATGCATAAAATTTAAATATTTGTCTGCTAGAATAATATATTTACCATTTTATATATATTAATCGTATAATATAATTGTATATTATATTAATTATATAATTAGTTACATAATTAATGTTATATTATAATTTATATATTATAAATAATATATATTTCCTATATATTTTACTAGTAGAAAGCCTGTCTAGAGTACAGGTCAGTGTGGGGTGGAAAGGAGGAACACTTAGGATATTGGAGATGAGAATGTTGCACTGGTGAGGGTTTTTTTTTATATATAAAAAAAATCAAGAGAAAAAATATTTCATTACTATAAGAAACAAACAATCAGAAAGACATTTGTACTCCCATGTTCACTGCATGACTGTTCACAATATCTGAAAAAATCATAAAAACACTGTTATGCTAAGTTAAATAAGAAAAAATATGAACATATATATTTATTTCCACTCAGGAAACTGCTGGTTCTCAGGGGATCATATGGGATACTGGGTATAGATTCAAGGTCACATTCAAGGCAATGTGACTTTTCCTCTGTACTGCCTCTCTTACCCCCAAGGTGTGTTATAATATTAATGGCATTGTCACTATAAATTGCTAATTGTCCTCATCACTTCCTTTAGTGCTACCTTCTTCTGGTACTTGGTCGATTAATTGAATCATAGTGTAATAGATTTTGACATTTCCATGCTTAGTTTCTTAGGCCATCTATAAGAAACAAAATGATAGTCATCAAAATATGCTGTTGATATCTGTGAAAATAACCTCACTTTATAAGAATTATTTAAGTTATGACTGTAGAAAGTATCACCGTATAGTTTTAATTGTTTCATATGAATTCTCTGTATTTATAATAATATGTATTAATATGAGCATTATATGAATCATTGTAAGAGAGGTAGGGAAGTTTTGAGATGAGAAAAGAGAATACCAAACAAATATGCAAATTGAATTTCTAATATATGACTAATGTCATTATTATACTTTAATTTATACCTAAATGAAATTTAGCTTCCAAAGAGATATTACAATGAGTAGATAGTTTGCCAAGCATGCTGCTGACCCAGATTCAATCCCCAGCATTCCTTTTGTTTCCCTGAATGTGCCAGGAGTAACTCCTGAGCACATACTCAGGTGTATCTCCTGTGCACAAACCAAGTTTTGAAGGAATCTGGCCCAGAAATTAGAATAAAACAAATATTGAGGGACAATAATGAGCAGAGCCACAGGTGTCATAGGTACAGTGAGTTAGGGCCTTGGACAGGTTGGGGGGAGTCACGTATTCACAATAGTCAGGCTCTGGAAATAACCAAGATGGCCTTCAACAGAGGAATGGCTAAAGAAACTGTGATACATATACACAATGGAATATTATGCAGCCATCAGGAAAGATGAAGTCATGAAATTTTCCTATACATGAATGTACATGTAATCTACCATGCTGAGTGAAATAAGTCAGAGGGAGAGAGAGAGATGCAGAATAGTCTCACTCATCTATGGGTTTTAAGGAAAATAAAAGTCATTTTTGCAATAATCCTCAGAGATGAGAGGAGGGCTGGAACTTCCAGCTCACTTCATGAAGCTCACCACAAAGAGTGATGAGTGCAGTTATAGAAATAACTACACAGAGAACTACCATAATCACATGTATTAATGAGGGAACTGGAAAGTCTATCTGGAGTACAGGTGGAGGTGGGTTGGAGGGAGGGAGACTTGCGACATTGGTGGTAGGAATGTTGCACTGGTGAAGGGGTTTTCTTTACACAACCGTTTGAAACCTAATCACAAACATATATGTAATCAAAATGTTTAAATAAAGAAAAAATAAAAAAAAAGTTTGTATATCTGTACCCATAATGTCAATAGTATGATAACCATGCTGCCTAAAATTGAATTTCAATAATAAAATTAGTAAATCAGTTTTATTTTAATAATGAATGATTATATAAGCATTGGTATCAGTGCTACAAGTCAAAATTACTTCACCAACATCATACTTCTTATCAATTTTAACACTAGATTTTGAGT
>PVKC010004289.1:0-36071 GCA_004027635.1 Crocidura indochinensis | reverse complement strand
AGAGAGAGAGAGAGAGAGAGAGATCTATCCCAGAGGCAGGCAGTAGGAGGGTGGGAAACTGGGGACATTGGTAATTGCACTGGTGAAGGGTGTTGGACATTGTATGATTGAAACTCATACTGAACAATTTTGTATTTGTGGACAAAAAAAACTGTATTATGAACAACCTTGGAACCACTGTGTTTAAATAAAGAACTTTAAACACACACACACACACACATATGACAAAAAGGAAAAACTTCCAAGGAATTAAATAATCCATGGAGATAAAGTTAAATGGAAAAATAAAAAAATTAAAATTGTCCCAATGTTAGAGGACAATTGGGCACAGAACAACTTGCAAAATCATAAACCTATCTGTTAAAATAAATCAATTCTCAATATGTTGCCAGACAAATGGAAAGGAATTCTCCCACTCTCTCAAACAGAAATTAACCAAATTGCTAGTCAATATCTTTCTCTGGACTCAGAATGTAACTTCTGCAAAGCTGTTTATTGTCTACAAGGACCTTTGATTATTTAATGCATTATGGGCAGCTGTGGTTTTTCAGACAGCTGAGCACGTCAATGGGGCCTGCATGAAGAAACGCATTTCAATGACAAGATCTTAGAGCATGAAACTAGAATCTTATCTAACAATGTAGGCTTGGGAGATGCCTTGAATAAACATAATTAATTGAGGAGAGATACATCGAACAAAGTAGCCTGAAACTTTCAGATGTCAATGAATCAAAAAATACTCCTAGATGGAACTGGGAGCAGGCATCTAGATAATGTTTGCAACAAGTCTTTCAGCAGCTTATAAAATGCACATAAAATATATGGACATGTGCATTTCACACTATCACCTCCTATTTATGGCAAATTTAGCTACCCGGACACAACACTGAGATGCATCCTTGTTATCTTTTGGGGAGGGGAGTTGGGCCATACCCATCAGCACTCAGTGGGTTACTCTTGGCTCAATACAAAGGAATTACTCCTGGCAGGCTCAGAGGACCATATGGAATGCCAAGGGATTGAATTCAGTCTGGCTGCATACAAGGCAAATACCCTCCATGCTACTCTATCACTCTGGCCCAGTTACTGACTTTTAGGATGATTATTCCTTAAATTTTCAGTCAGAAAAAGCAAGTATTCTACAAGGTGGAAAAATAAGTTCTCACATTTCTCCTCAGCAACATTAGATACCAGAAAATTAAGGAACGTTAAGAAACACTTTGCACACATTTCTAAGAGGAGGAAAAGTGTGCCGAACTGGTCTCTCCCTACTTCTCTTCCTCCTTCCCTTCTCTCTGTCTCTCTCCATATATCTCTCCTTTCTTAAGTATAATAAAGACAATCATTCTCGCTTTGGCAGCACATATACTAAATTGAAATGATACAGAGAAGATTAGCATGGCCCCTGTACAAGTATTATAAAGATAATATATAGATTAACACCCTAAAGTTTGCAAGAACTCTGAAAACAAATCACATCTAAGCCTTTGGGGAGGAAATAAAAATCAAATATTCCTTCCTCAGGAATGGATATAACTGAAAACTCTCAAGGAAAGCTGGGCAGGAAAGCAGGCTGCATTTCCCAGAGCAGATCAAAATGAGGTTAGAGGTACAAACTGGTCACAGTCACAAAGCACAGCCTCAAATGTCACACTAGTTTCTAAAAATTTTTATTTTAAAACTCTGAAAATTTACAAGAGGCATAGAAATAACTAACCGCGCGTGCGCGCGCACACACACACACACACACACACACACACACACACACACACACCTGAAAATTTACAAGAGGCATAGAAAAAACTAATCACACACACGCACGCGCGCACGCACACACACACACACGTGTTCACAGACACCTATGTCATAATCATCAAAAAGTAGAACCAATCCTAAGATTCATCAGTTGATTGATAGATGAAAAAAATGTGAAGGCAACTTGATTTTAAAAACCAAGAGGTATTAAAAATCTCCAACAGGGCTGCAAGTCAGCAGTTCCATAGGATGTGAAAAGACACAGAGAGCATGAATTCTGTGTTTTTACATTAATGGGGTCGACTAGGTCGGGAAGAGGAAAGTGAGGGTGTGCAAGCAAGAGAGCTCCATCTGGGCTAATACTAATCTTAATCATGTTTTCAAGTGGTGTGTCTCTGAGTAATTAATACGCTCTGACATTGCTGCATCTTTAAATGTTTGTAATGACTCTATCAGGGAAGCCATTAATATTTAAAAGAGTCATTTGAAAATTAAATTACTTTTATCATTTCATTTATACAACTGTGTCTAAAGTTTTCACAACAGGCTCTCATGGCAGTTCTGAGACTGAGCATGATTTCCATTCTCCAAAAATAAGGGGGCGGGGGTGCGAAGAATCTTTTGAAAGTGGTAGAGTTTTTCGTTCCTCGCATGTATGACATTTCTTAAACCTCAATTTGAGTTAGGAATGTCATTCTTTTCCAAAGAACGATCTCCCCCACCCCCCAGAAAAGCAGTATTTTTTTTCCCTAGCAGGAGAAAGTGCTTCATTTTTATAAAAGCTCAATTTTGTTTAGGGAATAAAATCCAGAGAGTCTTCATATTAAGTAAAATTATGTGCTTTCTTGAAATCGTGTTCACTGTCACTTGCCTGAAAGCACTGATGAGCAATGACTCAGATGGAACTAGATTCTCTTTCTATTATGCCGAGACTTTAATCGGAATAGGCCTTTCAATATCATCTAAACTCTTCTCACTGAAAGTACATATTCGCATATCACTTAATTGCTTAGACAATCAAAAACCGTATTCCTGTCTCTAACAAGTAACTCACAAGCTTGAGGCTTCTTGGGCTGTAAATGATGGATCATTCCCATTCTTTCATAAACGGCTATTTATTGATTATCTTTCATGTAACAGGTAATGTACTAGGTGCCAAAAACACAATAATAAATGAGCAATGGACCCTGCTCTCGAGAGTCTCAAAAATAATTAAAAGCCAGGATGAGAAATACATCTTTGTAATATGTTCCATATTTTTTAAAAGTGAAGGCCTGCCTTCTCTAGAGACATCCAGAAGGCAGGCATTGACTCTCGAGTGTGAAAGGTTTTACTTAAAGGACTGGGGAGATTTTTACAAATGAAGGAAAACAAGTCAAGAGGTCACTGAGCAGAGTTCTACATGTTTGCTTCCTGCTGCAGGATGGAAGGCAGTGGGGAACCTCACTCTATGTGAGAATTCCTTCTCCTTAGCATTTGGGCCAAGTTCTGAAGATAGTGCATGCAAGCTGCGATCCTCTCTGAGTAAATGTTATGCAGGTTAAAGTTGAGATATTATAGGTCTAGAAGATTATTTCTCAACTGGAGGCCAGTATTGGGTCCCAGTATATTCTAAAAGGGTCACAGGTGAAATTTATGTTGATAGGGAGCAGCAAAGATTCAGAGGTTTAAGAAACAGAAAATGGGGAACACAGAAGGGAAACAATGCTGGAAGTTAAAGGGCACTGTTGGGAAAAGGTTGAGAAACACTTGTGGAGAATACTTTGATACTTCAGAAGTGGAGATATTCTCAATATTTTTGAGAGTGAGTAGAAAGGCAAGATATAGGAAGCCCCTCTTATCAAAATCTTTTGGTTGACTGGTAGACCCAGGTGCTATCCCTTGATTCTTTCCATTGATTTCTAACATTAATAGAAATAAAATACATCACCAGCAAGTTTAATTCTTGTCTGGGAAAATTCCCATGTTACTAAAACCTTTTCTGTTTCATGAGTTTATCTGACACAATTTTATATTAAGCAGCTATCATCTCTGGTTTAAAATGTAAGCATCCAAGGCTGAATAGGTGGTACAGTAATAGGACGTTTGCCTTGCCGCAGCTGACCTAGGACAGACCTCTGTTCAATCCCCAGCGTCCCATATGGTCAAGCCAGGAAAGATTTCTGAGCACAGAGCCAGGAGTAAACCCTGTGCATCACCGGGTGTGCCCCCCCCCACAAAAATGTAAACATCTTCCATAAAGAGTGATGAGGTGGGAAGTTTTGCTGAGTGGGAGCAGGGAACATCTCTGAAATATATTCCTTTCAAGTTTTTGTAGACCTGAAGTTGCTCTAAAAATACAGTCTTAGAAAAATACAGTCTTAGGATCATTCACACTCTATCTGATGATTTTCTTTTAAACACATTATGAAGGAGAATTCCCATCAAATAAAAGCAAAATTTTTCTACTATATATTGCACTGGAATTCTATTTTGAAAAAATGCATAAGGTCACAAAGTTGCTGTCACACACCAGATATCAAACCATTCTCACACTTATGCCCCTTGTAAAAACAGGCCTCATCTGCAGTTGTTGGCAATAGAATATGCTTTCTTTGTTTCTATGATTTTGCTTTTACAAAATATCTTTGGAATGGAAGCATTTAGCATGAAACTTTCTAAACTGGTGCCCGGCATTTAGCCTAATGAATTCAATTTATATTGTTACAATTATTAATAGTCCATATTTCTTTCTGCTACCAGTAGTGAGTGGTTCAGGATAAAGTGTGTATATATCACCAAAAAAAAAAAAAAGGAAGACTCAGTCATTCACTACTATTATTTTCTGGTTTTCATAGAAAATGCCCACTGAAGAGAGTCAAAAACAAGCCTTTACATACTGGCTACTACTCATTTCTCTTGGGCAGACACTGCAAAGTCACTAGTTGAATGTGTGTTCACCTTTCTCCAAAGTGTCCTTAATGTTATGCATTTTTATGCATGGGACTTTTAGCTGCACTTTCATTGAGCTTTTTTTTTCATCTTGTCAGGCAGACTTGGTTTGCTTGCTGTTTTTTGAATTTTTAATCACATAGTAATATTAGTAATATTTCAACATGACAATATGATGTTGAAGATCTTCTAATGGGCCTATGTATGCAGGATATATATTTCCCTCGCTACAGGGATATACGTTATTTTGCCCACTAGTTAATTGGAATTATTTTCATTTTGCTGTGAGTTGTTTTTATAAATAATGGAAATGCTTACCTTTATTAGATATTTATTTGCAACTATTTTCTTACAATACATGGATTTTCTTTGAATTTTCTTAACACTCCCATTTAAAAGCGGTTTTAAATTTCAGTGAAAATTTGTACTAAAAAAATTATGGGGGTTGAGAATGTGATTGAGTGCATGTCTGGCATTCCATTTTTAGCAGTTTATCCCACTTAACTACTGCCCCTTCTCAAGGCTGAACTTGTGATCTTGGGATCTTAGCAAAGTTTGGTAATTTGTGGATATTTAAGTTTAAGTCAACCTTGAGTTAATTTGTATATGTAGTCTGAAATTTCTTTTATTTTGTGTTTATTTTTGCAAATGTCTATCATTATCCCATCATTGTTTTATGAAAAGGACTATTATTTTTCCAAAGAGTTGTCAAGGCAACTTTATGTGACCTGAGATATGTGTGTATGTGTGTTTTTCTTTCCAGGCATTCTATTTTAATCTCTTTGTTTATTTGTCATCTCATGTCACTATCACAGTGTCCTGAATTTTGTGGTTTTTCTATCAAGTTAAAATCAGAATGTGTAAGCTTTCAAGCTTTGTTCCATTTTTAAAAATGTTTTATTTATTCTAGGCCTGTGTATTGCCATATAGAATCACTTCACCAATTTCTACATGAAAAAAAAAGAAACCTAAGAAACAGGCTAAGAAGTTTGCTTGAGTATTTACTTATTAGTGTATCAATTTAGGAAAAATTAGCATCTTGCTATCAAATCTTTCCAACCTAGAGCATAGAAGTGTTGCATTTAGTTCATTATTTCTCATCAATAATTTACACCAAAGTATTTTTTTGGTGCTAGCACAAATGGTAGTTTAAAATTTTTCATTTACAGATATTGTTATTCTAAGAGTTGTAATTTGTTTTTTTTTTACACATTTGGCCTAGTAGCCTGTGACCTTGCTAAACTTATTTTTAAAATGAAAGTTTAGAGATTTTCTACAAAACCAGGCCTTTGAGGAGACATTTATTTTTTCATGTCTGGCATATCTACTTGAACTTCATTTCCTTGATTCATCACATGTGCTAGGACCTCAAATGTGATACTGACTAGAAGGTTTGGATAGATATCCTTGATCTTGACCTTAGGAAAAAAAATACAGTTAAATCTTTGATTCTTCATCATATCATGGTGCATTTTCACAGATACCTTTTAAGATACCCAGGAACTTCTCTTTAGTTCTGAGTTGGCCTACTTTTCATGGTAAATTAAGATGCTGTATTCTATCATTTACATCTCATGTACCTTTCTAAAACATTATTTCCATTTGAACAATCTAGTCACAATAGCAACTAAGTGTTACGTCCATGGCCCAATTTTAAAAGCAATGTTGTTATTCACATCTTCTACTTTGAGGCTAGGGCACTTATCTACATTATAATCTGCTATTTCTAAAATCCCACAATAGCAGTAGGTAGCATTTGGACTTTCAGACCCACTCACATTATTTAAAAAGTGCCCACAGAGGCGTCAGAGGAATACCCTCAATTAAAGATGGCTAGTCTGCCTCTATTTAGCAGGCCTCTCTTTTTCATGCTTACTAAGGTACCCCAAATCTTCAAGTCCTCTTAGAAAAGCATGATTAGATATAAAATGTCTGTTTTCTGTATTCAAACCAAAATACTATATTTTTATTCTCAGCTGCCCACATTTCTGCTCTTAGAAAATCTCAGCCATTGCTATGTCAATAAAGGATGTCAGATTCCAAGCTGTCTTGATGTATGAGCTACGTTATTCCACTGTGAAAATGAAAACTCACCTTGCACCCTTTCCCCCTCAATTCCCCACCCAAGTCTCACTGACTGTTCCTCCCTCTGACCCAGCCTCTCCTTGAAGCTTCCCATCTATTTCAGGGTTTCCTCCAGTCCCTTTGATGTGGGTCAAAGCCTACATCAAAGTTCACTCTACTGCTCTTTCAGATTCCTAACTGTATTTCAAAGCTTCCATTTGGAATGTAAGAATTAAAGAATTGTGGACCAGCACGATAGAACAGCAGGTAGTGTACTTGCCTTGCCTGCAGCTGACCTAGGTTCAATCCCTGGCATCCCAGATGGGACCTCAAAAAACTGCCAGGAATGACTCCTGAGTGCAGAGTAATAACCAGTAATAACGTCTGAACACCGCCAGGTATGGCCCCCAAACAAACAAAAGAATTAAAGAAGTCTTTAATGTTAAGTTACTCCATTGTTTTAGTTTTGCTTTAGTATAACGTCCCTATTCCTTTCTTTGACTTAGAAGTGCATAATCCAGTGTATGGGCCTATCTCCAAAAGTCTGTATGTCACTGCTCAATGTATCACACTGGCAAAGGAAAAAAATATTCCCAGGACATGACAACTTAGTGGGTGAGAATTTTCCCTCCAGAGAAAAAGAGCATACATTGTTCTCTAATTATTGCTTTTCTGAGTAAGGCAAGAGAGATGAACCTCTCTCAGAGAGAACAGTCCTTATCACTTCAGGTGTGGATGGACCTCAATCTTCAAACATGGTGGAGACACAAAGGCTCATTCATCAGTCACTCAGAGATATATTAGCAAGTCTCCAACTCCTGGAAACTCTCCACAAAGTCCTCTTCCTATTATATGACAACCTTTGCATCCCTGCGGTTAAAAAAAAATACAATTCTCTTTCTCTGCCTCAGCAGGGCTGACATTCTGGAACAGGTATGTCTTTGTTGTATGAGAATGCCTTCTGCATTGCAGCATGTTGAAAAGCGCTTCTGGCCTCTCTCTCACTAGATACCCCTAGCATTCAAGTCCCTCCAATTGTGATAACCAAAAGTATCTGTAGGTAATGTCAAATGGCCACTGTGGATAAGTTGCCCTGGATGAAGCTTCTTGGATCACTGTGAAAGTGCAATGGGAACCTCGGTGAATGGAAGGAAATGGACAGAACTGGTAGAAACCTCACTCAAATCAGACTAATCTCTGCTTGGATTGGGGCCCACAGTATAAGGCTGATGATCAGAGGAAGCCAGCCTGGACCCTAAAAGGGTTAAGATTGAGTTGGCAGGAAGAAGTGAATGTGATGTATAGAACAATCTTGCTATAGTCACATGGAATCATTGCACTCGCTAGGAAGCATCCTGAGTTTACAGTCTCAGCCCTTTGCACATATTTTTTTTCTCTCCATGAAATATCCGATGCCATCTTCATGTAATTGTGTATGGTCTACCAGCAGAACAGGAAGCAGAGATGAAAAAGATTAGGGATGGCTGGCACCATGGCAGGCAGTTTTTTACAATGCACATATAAATTTTTATAGGCCAGTATCATCTTTGCTTTTTAACTAAGCAATTTCTGCTGTGAATCTCCATAAACCCACCAAATTGTCAGGCCATCCCTTCTTCTGTTGAACCCCAAGAATAAAATTTTATTTTAGGGTATACTTTTAAAGCAAATAAATATTTCTTCTATCTCTAGTCGACATTCCAGAAATAACCAAAAGCATAAATAATGAATGCATCTGTCTCTAGCTCCACTGATTTCAGAGATTATGAATGAATATGCATGCTCATTTCACTCCCTGCAGAAATTACATCTTTTCAGTGAAACGCTATTTGAATGAAAAAAAAAATCTGGTTTATAGTGTTAGTACAATAGATAGATCAAAACAGCACGTCCTATTGACTTAGAATAAATGCGCACATATCATATACACACACAAACTGAAAATGAAATTAAAAGCCAAAATGTGTTTGGTGAAACTGACATTTGAGTCTCTTGTGTTCTGGACCACACTAGAAAAATGAACTTGCAGACTTAGGTGGGATAGAGACTTTCTTCTGTGGAGAAAGATGGGGATGTGGGAATATATATATATATATATATATATATATATATATATATATATATATATATATATATATATATGAGACAATTCTGTTAAGAAACTCAATGGTTTCTTTCTCTGGGGATCCTAACTAGATCTTCCCCTACTGGTCATTAAGGCCTTCCACATCATACAGATGCTTTATTTATTGATGGGACAGAGATGAGGGTTTCAAACTTAATTGGCCCCCTTCTTAGAAAAATAAATTGTTCAGAAACCCCACCTAGAAATCTGTCTCTGTAACCAAACCAACAACCCCCCCTGAGTATCCCCTAATAAAACCCAAGTCTAGGATTCTAGCCCCATGGAGCATTCCAGCGACCCCAAGTGGCAATCCCGCCACTTTTAGAAACACTGGAGCTAGAAGAACATTTCAGGCATGGCTTCAGCATTCTTGCAGTCAACGACTTATTGATTACATCACAGAGACAGAATTCTGGAACCACAGCACCCTCCACCGCCCCCACTCACGGTCTCCTCGGCACAGCAGAGGTCCTAAGCGGTACGCTGCTTCCGAGTGGGGACGGCCTGTGTCTGTGATCACGATCTTCCTGACGGGCAGGTGTTCTTTATACGAAAGGAATCCAGTGTCATTGGTCCTAAAAGACAACAACCGCCCCCCAATTCCTCAAATCACTCTGATGAAAAGAATTCGAAAAGGAAATAATTACTCCTCCTTGCTGTTCAAAGACAGGATGTTCTGAGCTAACTTTGCAAACTATGGACAAGTAAGAAGCTACTGGAGCTTCAGGCACAAAAAATTTGTGATATTTTAATGTGCGATATTGCACATAGAAATTAGTAGTACTGTCTGTAATGCCTCTTGTGGACAGAAGAACTTTTTAAAAAAGTTTTGCAAATGGAAGAGGAGTAACGGAACATACTGTTTATCAAGAGATTTGCGTTTGTTAGCGAGGTTTTATCTTTTTAATCCTGTTGGATCTTTTGTGCTTTTCACCTACTCATTCCCTGGGGACACTATATAGGAGAGATATGTAAAGTCCATATCTGATTATTCTTTTTTATAATTAATTTATTTATTGGTGTTGGGGCTACACTCAGCGGTGCTCAGGGGCTACTCCTGGCTTTGTACTCAGAAATGGATTGCTCCTGGAAGGCTCAGGGGACTATATGGGATGCTGGGGATCGAACCCGCATCTGTCCTGTGTCAGCTGCGTGCAAGGCAATGTCCTACCACTATGCTACCACTTTGGCCCCTCCAGTACTGATTATTATTGTTCTAAGTTCTCCTTTTTTACTGCCTGGGCAGGAGAATTCTAATCTTATCACAATGAATGGCTGAAACTTGGTTGTGTGCTTGGTTAAAAGGGGTAGGTTGAGGCACTTAGGCATTCTTTTTTTTCTATCTTCCTTCCCCTTCCATTCCTTTCTTCCCTTCCCACTTCCCTTCTATTCTTCCCTTTCCTACTTCCCCTCCCTTTCCACTTCATCTTTTTTCTCCCCTTCTACTTCCTTCCCCTTCCCCTCCTCTTTCCTTTCCTCTCTTCCCCTCCCCTTCCCTTCAATTTTGGGTCACTCCTTGACGTGCTCAGGACTTACTCCTGTCTCAGTGCTCAGAGATAAGTGCTGGTGGATTCTGTGGGAAACTGGGGTGGCAGGGGCTGAATATGGGTCAGTGTGTGCAAGGCAAGAACCCTCCCTCCTGTATTATCTTATGCCCCTGGCTTTGCAGTTTTCAGTCAGGAGCTCTTTGCTTGGTTGCTAGAAATGCCACCACCTCATGTAGGTTAGGGATGAACTAAGCATCTTGGCCACTTGCAGAGAGCACTGTCTCTGGGAGGAGTTTCACTTTGGGGGAACTTCTACTACCCTCTCAATTTCCAGCTTTTCTGGCAACTGGAAACTTTATCCTTTTACATCTTCAGCAAAAACAATCAACCTGCACATTCACCCCAGTATTCTGGGCTCTAATCTAGTGGCCTTAGGATGCAGCCTAGGAAGGACCCTCCAAGGAAAAGATATTGAAATATTCATGGTACTCCTTTGAGCCACAATCTTTCAAGAATGACAGGACAGTCCGCTCACCCTAGCTTTTGCCCACATTTGACTGCTCTCTTTATCAAATCGGTGTTTTTTCTAAATATTTTCCTCTGGGATCATAATTATCTGGGAAAGATTAGTTTCATGCACAAACACTTCACAAGAAGCAGAGTTTACTATAATTCAATTTTTTTTTCTGCAATGTGTGCCACTCCCTTATAGGGATCAGGGTACCCAGAAACCACTCCAACCAAATACACTGAGATCTTAAGGCTTAAACCCTATAGTTATGTCCTATGACATTAACACAGGTTAAATCCTATGACCCATATTGAATCACCAGATCTGACAGTGCTCAGGGGTCTCAGACACCTATACTCAGAAACACTTGGATTCTGTGGATTGAACGAGGGTTGGGTACCTGCTTTCTGAACCCCTGAACTATCTCTCCAGCCTTGAAGTTATGTTTGATAATAATATATTACAGAGGCTTTGGAGACTGATTGGTGATTGATTAGATGGGCTGTTTTTGTTTTCTCTTAAGCATTATTGATAACATTCTATTTAGATTTTAAAAAAATAATATAACTACATGGTCATTTATGTGTGTAAAGACAATAAGAAACAATATACCCCTCTATAAGGAATTGAAATTTGGAAAACTAGAATTTAGAAAAGATAATATGCTTCAAACCAAACATGCAACACAACACTAAAACACTATGTTTTCATACCAGTTGGTCCAGTTTGTTTTTAAATATAACAGTCTTGATGTTTGCCAAATAAAAAGAGTAACATACAATTAAAATGGGAGCTCATTTCATAGTTATCTATACTCAGTGACTAAATAAATTTTATTTACAACTAAATGGATCAGTAATATCAGTGTTCAGAGCCCTGGGAGTTTCTCCTAGTGATACTTTAGTTCAGGGGTTCTGACAACTGATGGTTTGACTGTTTTTTTTTTTTGATTTTTGTCTTTTGGTTGTTTTTTTAGTTTTATTTTTTGGATGCCTGGACTTGAAGATACTGAGGCCACCAAGCTCACCTGGGGGTCATTCAGTGCCAGGGACCAAACTCAAGGCCTTTTGTGTGTAAGGCATCTCCAGGCCATTGACCATTTTAAAATAATTCTACCAGTTTACAGTGGTACAATGGTACAATACACATCTTGAATTAAAATATCATAATGCACTTCACCATTAAATCAAATCAAATTACATGCCTAGCCTCGAAGAAAATGTATAATCTTTCCAAGTAAAGCGCACACATAAAACAACTTGTCTACTTAGAGAATAGTTTAAGTTCAATTTTTCAAACCCTTAAAATGCTAAAGATTTCCTTTTACCAAAGAGCAGAAACAAATAATGACATCTATGTGGCATGGCATGACCTTTAAAAATGGAAAGAACGGGATCATAGAACTAACTTAATGGGCTGAGCAATATTCTCCTGTAGGTCTAAGATTGTTCTCTGTACACCATCAGGAGTGACCCTCTGAGCATAGAGTAAGGAGAAACTGCTGAATATTACTGGGCCTGGCCCCCAAACAACAACAAAAACAAACAAAAAAGAGAACAACATATTAAAGTAACTATGGAAAATTGTGCATTCAGGTATTTAAAGATTTATAAGAATATTATTGAAAAATATATTTTAGAAATTCTATATTAAGAATAATTCATAATTATACTTAAGGGTTTTTTTTATTTGTTTTGGAGCTGGCAATGTTTGGTGGCTACTCCAAGTTTAGGCTCAGGGATCATCTGAGAATGCTCGTGGTATTATATGGTTGTGGGAATTGAACTTGGGCTTCCTGCATTCAAACTAAACTTTCCATGTTCTCTGCTCATTAACTATTTCTCCAGCCCCTACAGTCAACTTTCAAAAAAAAATTGACTTGGAATAAAGAGGAAAGATCAAATAGATGCCTCTATTTCATTATATTTTCAAAAATAAGAGAGCACAAAAAGAAAAAGAAAATGCAAAAGTATTCTTCTCAACATTAGAATTCAGATTGATTCTAACAGATCACAATCAAACATACATCCTCTTTCACTTGTGCACCGTGCAATCTTGCTAACTACACATATTTGGAATGTTTCATTTTTAAACCACTTTTTTTTTGCTGTTGTTTAAAGGGAAGAACATGAAAATCACCATTCATTCCGGTCGGCATCACAGTTGCAGTAATACTGAGAATCGATGCAATTTCCCTCTAATCCGCAAGTGCATTTTTGAGGATCAGGCAAAGAGCCTCCCCAGTAGGTGTGTGTCTCATTCGTTCTTCCAACCCACCAGCTTAGAGGCGTTCCATCTGAAAGAGAAGAGAGATAAAATCAGCCCTCTCCTCCACTCAACAGCCTTCTAGCCAAGGTGGAATGGGATCAAAGGGGAGAAAGAGGAGCCAACCTCTTTGAGGATTTGAGATAGTGGGACCCCCCCCCCCCCAATACTTGGCAGCATCAGCTTAAGAAAATTGGAAAGAAAATGATTTTTTTAACTTAAGTGATTAATAGAACTTTCCTTGAGTAAGAAAGAAAATCAGCAATTCCTATTTAATTCAGGCATGCAGGTAAAAAAGACCAATCAAAACATCTATTCCCATAGTAGCTCATATATGCAATTTCTTTAAAATTTTTTTTAAACAAGAGGGCATCAAAATATAAAGTAATTATGGGGCTGGAGCAATAGCGCCTCAGTACAGTGTTTTCCTTGCACGTGGCTGACACAGGACAGACCTGGGTTCTATCCCCAGCATTCCACATGGTCCCCTGAACCAGGAGCAATTTCTGAGCGCATAGCCAGGAGTAACCCTTGAGTGTCACCAGGTGTGGTCCAAAAACCAAAAAAGTAATTAGCATGGAAGAAACAAAATTGACTTGAGATAGTGCAACAGCCAATAAGACATTATGGAATCCTGTGTAAAGTCGACTGGTGATTTATCTCAATATACTTATTGGCTAGCTATTATTAAGTGTTAGAATTAGCACCCTTGTCATGATTTCAGATTTATTTGGAAGTAGGTATTCACCCCCCCCCATCCATTCCATTGGCATGACTATTTATTTGTAGACTACAGAAATAATGCTGAAAGATCTCGAGGCCTGAAGCAAATATTACACTCCAAAACAAAGTTTCCCTCTACCAAATGCATTTCTTTCTATGATAAATGTTTAGCTACCAGCTCTTTATCACAGGTCAGATTAAATACGAGGCCAAGGAAGCAGGGCAAAGAATAGAGGGAATATTTAGGTGGGAAGTTCAGAGAAAGAGATGAGTTATACTGACAATGTGTCTTCGAGTGGGGTTGAGGTGGGTCAGGGAGCATCAGGAAAAGAAAATCATAGTTATTTTAGAATCAGGGTATAAGAAGATGATGATACCAAATTGGCCAATTTCTCAGATGTGCTTGATCATTTTTGACTTTCCAAGCACCAATGAGACTTTTGTCATTGCTGACTAGTAGTGAAGACTCAACAGTGGTGAGGCCCTCTTGTTCCCTCTGTATCACTACACAAATCATTGTAATTAGAAGAGAAGAAAAAGTGGGGGCCAGGCGGTGGCGCTGGAGTTTAGGTGCCTGCGCTAACCTAGGATGGACCATGGTTCGATCCTCCGGTTCCCCACATGGTCCCCCGTGCCAGGAGCGACTTCTGAGTGAATAGCCAGGAGTAACCCCTGAGCGTCACCGGGTGTGGCCCAAAAACCAAAAAAAGGAAAAAAGAAAAGAAAAAGTGATTAGACTGAGTCAGAATAAGGATATGAATATCAAGGAATTTCTCCTTTTCATCACAGCAGAAGGTAAAATGCATTTGAAATATTTAACAGATATTTGGATAACACAAATGAAAACACTGTGCTCATTGGCCAAAGAGAACATTAAATTATACCTCAAGGTTGAATGTTTGTCACATTCTGTCTTTCTTACCAGGTAGAAAACCCTAAGTTTCAAAAGTATCAAATATCTTTGATTTAATTCAGTACTCTCTATAGTAAACACTTATACAAACATAAGAAAGAACTGAGGCTATAAAATAAAAAAATAAGTTAATAATTGGAAATAGACAATATCATTGATTCTTCAAAGCCCTTCTACTTTCCATAGTTCAATTCAAAATGACTTTAATATTCTCATTGATATTTCTGTCAGAGTACTGAAGCAAGTAGAACCTGAATAGGCTCGTGAAACACATTTGTTTTTACATTTTTGTATTTGGGCCACACCCAATGGTCAACTCGGGGCTTACTACTGGCTCTGTGCACAGGCATAACTCCTGGTGGTGCTCAGGGATGCGTATGCGATGCTGGGGATCAAACATGGATCAACTATGTGTAAGGCAAATGCCCTACCCACTGGACTATCTATCCTGCCCCAAATATATTTTCTTATAAATTTTACTTTATTCTTCAAAAGTATACTCTAAGATCACACCCAATAATTAACCCAGAGCAAAGGCTTTCCCCCATCTTCCTCTTCTGCTTAACCTCTTCCTTTGATATGTAAAAGCCCATCTGGGTCACTCTGCCCTGTCCCACCCTGGTAGATTTTGTTCTGGGATAATAAAAAGAGTCAGTTTTGGTTTGGCTTAGAGAGACACCATGACTCATGGCTCAGAGAGAAGCCACTGACTCCATTACTCTCTCCTAACTGGCTTGGTTTATTATTTCTTCGCCATTACCCTGCTTTTTCAGACCAATCTGCCTAAGGAGTTAGAAACATGGTGTATGGGGTGATCTCACAACTCATGAATTTTTATTTTACAGTACACCACAGCTCCTACTACAAATTGCTCTGTCTTCAAGATTTGAAACTCTTTTTTTTCTTTTTTTGGTTTTTGGGCCACACCTGGTGACGCTCAGGGGTTACTCAGGGCTATGCACTCAGAAGTCGCTCCTGGCTTGGGGGACCATATGGGAAACCGGGGGATCAAACCGCGGTCCATCCTAGGCTAGCGCAGGCAAGTCAGGCACCTTACCTCCAGTGCCACCGCCTCGCCCCATGATTTGAAACTCTTAATGTAGCTCTTTTGATTCAACCTTTCTGATTTTCTCTTTTTAAATTGCTAGTATGAGCTCCAAATAAGATCTGTTCTTTCTCTTTTCAGTTTGTACACCTTACATCCATTCTAACTGAATGCTTGGATATCACACATGAAAACATCTGTGTCTTTATAGAGTTCTCATGACTCCCTGTTCCACAACCTTCCTTCTATCATAGTTTTCAAACCTTCCCTAAGCACCTAGAGAGCCTTCAGTTAGGGGTCAGGCACCGTGGGCTATGCAGGGATCTCAAACTCGTGGCCTGCAGACTGTTTGCGGCCCTCCATACAACATTTTGTGGCCCTGCCCTGGAGGAATCATTTTTTGTTTTGTTTTGTTTTAGTTGTTTGGGTCACACCCCCTAATGTTCAAGGCTTACTACTGACTTTGCACTCAAGGATCACCCTGACTTTGCCTCCTGCGGCCCCCAAGTAAATTGAGTTTGAGACCCCTGGACCGGATCGGGTCTTTCAGATGCTCTCTCAAACCCTGGACTCTGTGTAGGGCTTGTTCATTGGCCTTTGGGTATTTTCTTTTGAATTTAACTCACTTATGTTGTGGATAATTTTATGTCCTTTGCCTTTTGCTTTTTTGTTACGTATCTCAGTACATGCTGTCCCATTACAGTCCTTTTATGTTATACAGTCATGATTCTTGTTCTGACACTTCCATATTTGATTTGATTTTATTACCTGCTCAATGTTCAGCTGTTAGCTTCATATTCAGATGATGGGTGAGGTATAAGCATGAAATAATGTTGAGTTGGGAACAAAACCTGACTTTGTATGTGAGAGGCCAGTCCATACCATACCCCATATGACTGTTATTATCTACTATTACTATTATCTATTACTATTACTATTATTATCTTTCAGAGGAAGAAAAGACAAAAATGAAGAAGGCATCACTCCTGGTGGTGCTCAGGGATTCTTATGCAGAACTGGGGATCAAACATGGGTCTATACTGAACTTTATTCTCCAGCTCTATACCAAACCAGAGACAGAAGCCCAACTGGGAAGAGAACAGCCTTCTCTAAGAACTTCAAAACCAGGGTGCCAGAATTGGAGATGTTCTCACATACTTGGCAGGAAGTTCAAAAAGGGGTAAGGGTGATGGGAATGTGATGAGAAGATCCCAAACTCAAAAGTCCAAACAGGTTTTTAGAAACATACTGATCAGTGCAAGCAGAACCCTAGAAAGCCTAAGATGCTTTCCAAAACCCTGCATGAGCACCTGAATAAAATACATTTCCCACCACCTGTTTCTCATTTTACACCACTCCCAGAAACTGTCAAGAAAAGGGTGGTGAAGGATTTGCACCTTCAGAAAGCAAAGTCATGTTTTTATAGGCCCCTTTCCCACAGTCAAACAAATCACAGGTGTCAATGGCCCTTCCTAAGTGAATTCCTCAGTATTGCAATGAAGCCCTTTTCTTCAGGGTCATGTGATTAAAATTAATTATTTAATTAATTAATTTAAACGACCAGGAAGCGACTCTGTAGGCCATCAGTATTGGAAAAAAGCCTCCATATACACTGATCTTGTTCTTAAACTCCAGGCTAGAGCATCTCTGTGCCTTCTCTTCTGGGATGTGTTCACTAAACTGGTATGGGGAGGTAGAAGGGGACAGATGCTCTAGGATGCTAGTTGTGGCTAGCACCAAAGTGGTGGTAGTGGGGCACTGAGAAAGGCTAGCTAAAGTCAGTACTCACCATGCCTGCTGACCAGCCGGGACCTCTTGCAGTAGTAGGCGAGCTCCTGCTCACAGTGCTCTGCACGCTGAATCGTGGCCCGCAACTGCTCGGAGCTGGCGGCATACTCAAAAGACCCCGCATAGGGGCTTTCAGGGCGAGTGTGTCTAATTCTGACTAAGTCAGACACGTTGTGCTGGAGGATGGTCCAGGCGGTTTCTTGTATGCAGAAATGGGGGGAGAAAGAGAGGAGACCATCACTAGTCTGCAAAAGTTAAAATAAATAAAGAAAATCAAAATCACCTTTGATCTGAGTCCAAAAGATATTTTTTTCTTTACTAGTCATCTAACCTCTCTGGGACGCAGACTCAACACAAACGGATGCTGACTTTTTTTTTTTTCCAGTCATCCTTAAGTGATTCTTTTTTTCCCCTAGAATTCATGTATTTTTCAGTGAGTTGAGTTAATTTTTTCACACAATTTAGCCAGAGGATATTTACAGGGAAAGACATTAAAGAAACCAGATTATTCGATTTTTTTTGATAATAGATTTTATTTCCTCTGATCTGGCATTCTACTTTTAAAGATGCATGATGATTGTGTTTTACTCCAAGAAGAAAAAACAAATAGTGCCTATTATTACTGAAAAACATGGACCATTGGCACATCCTGAATTTAGATATGATATAATGGGGAGTGGGGGTGTGAGTAAGTGAACCTCAGAAGCTACCAATCACAAAGCATAATCGGTGACTTCTGTAATCTTGACAAATCTTTCATGCTAAGAGTAAAAAGAAACTCAATCTTTTTATGTCCTCTATTTTTCTTTGCACAGCATTTAATTAGGAATACACATCTACTTCTTTCCTCCTCTTCTCTTTCTTCTTCTCCCTCTGCCTCTTCCTCCTCCACCTCCTTCTGACTTTATTATTTCTTCCTCCTTCTTTCTCTTACTCCTTATTCCATTTTTTCCTTTTTTTCCAGAGCAGTGATACTTTTTAGAAGTTCTCAGGAGGAGACAGAGCAATGGACAGCTCAATATAAAGAAATTGTGCTACATATACACAATGGAATATTATGCAGCCATTAGGAAAGATGAAGACATGAAATTTTTCTATTCATGAATGTACATGGAATCTATTATGCTGAGTCAGAGGGAGAAATATAGACACAGAATAGTCTCACTGATCTATGAGTTTTAAGACAAATTAAAGACATTATTATAATGATGCCCAGAGACAATAGAAATGAGGACCAAAAGGACCAGCTCACAATATGAAGCTCACCACAAAGAGTAAAGCGATGCAGTTGGGGAAATTCCTACACTAACAACTATCATGGCATACTTAATGAGTGAGAGAAGTAAAATGTCTGACTCAAATACAGGCAAGGATTGGAAGGAAGAGGGGGCATTGGTGGTGAGAATGTTGCACTGGTGAAGGGGGGTGTTTTGTTTATGACTGAAACCCAACTACAATCATGATTGTAATCATGGTGCTTAAAGATTATATATACTATATACATTATACCTATAATATATATAATATCTAAAGGTCTCAATGATATGCTGCTAATTAGGGCTCAGCAGTACTGGGAGCCTCTGGGGCCAGACTTTGGGATGCTCAGAAGTTCTCTGGAGCTAACACCCTGTAGTGTTCAAGGGGCTATACAGTCTCTCAGGAACTGTAAAAGCTGGGCCAATCACATGCTAGGCATATGCCCTAAAACCACTGTACTATATCCCAACCCTATTTTTTTCTACTAAGAGGAATCATTCATTGTGGTGCCCTTTAAGTTACCTCACAAGGCACTGAAAGATGAAAATGAGTCTCTAACTGAACATGTATGATGAGCATATTACAAGAACCAAACACATACACACATATCTTGCTTTGTGTTATTTCTGAGAGCTGTCATTATTGACAGCTGAATGTCTGTCTGTACACATTCCCGGCATGATGGGAAGAAATCATCCTGATTACCAAGCTTATTTAGATGAAATAAAAACCTATGATAGGCACAAGAGCAGATGAGCATATTTTAACCATCTTTTCTCATTCCCAGAAATAGCCTTCATGCTGTATTTACTGAGAGATATGTAGCCACATCAACTGATGAATCAAAAGAGCCGCTGATTTAATAGGTCAGAAGCAGATTGGAAGTTGTCAAAACTCTGCTATGGATGTGCTGTTAAGTCGCATAACTCTTCCATGTTTCAGAGGCATATTTCATGTTGGAGGAAAGCAACAGTTAGGCTTTTCTTCCCCACCCTCAGCTCATATATTTGCATGGATGAACAGCCCAGCAAGACACGAGGTGTATTTGGAGAAATTTCCCTCCTACACTTTTTCTGGGTCACCAGACTTCTGAATTGAGGGGTCTTCTACACAAGCAAGACAGGAGACAAACTAGCTAAGCTGACTCTGCCTTTCCTATATGGGTGGCTGGATTTTCTTTGAGAAAATCGCTCTGACTTCAGCTTATTGATCAGTAAAATGCTTCCCTTGAAGAAAACTGGTTATATAAACTCATGAAATGAATTATGAAGGGCCAACAGCAGCAAAGGCTGGAAACCAGGAGGAGCTTTGAGAACAGATCCACCAGGGACTAGGGACTGAAAACTGCAAGGGAACACCTGAGCCTCTATTTTCAAGTGACAGAGCAAGTCAAGCTATATTGAAGTTTCATCATTTCGGCTAAATCCAATGTTAGACATTGAAGCAGAGTTCAGGCAAACTGGTCAACCTCACTGCTGGTGGACTCAGGTTTGATTGTTTAGCAAAACTATTCATTTCTTCTTTTGGTCCATCAATAGTCTGGGTGGCTGTCAGAAGAGCAGAACAATAAATCTGCCAGAACCTTTTCTTCACAGTGAGTCATATTAAAGGTAGTTTTGTAGAGTTTGCATCTACTGGGTCACTATTAACAGGATTTTTTAACAGGGCTGGAAGAGACTCAAGGTCATGGAGCAGGCCAACTGTGAAGGGGCAGCTTTTATCAATGTGTTCTTTAGAAATGTGATTACTACTAGGGTAACTTTCACGAAATAATTTTGTCTTCTCATAAGAAGCACTATAAAGTTAATATTGACATAGGTTCCATATTCAGGGGACACTCAATCCATAATTCCAGAGCAGTGCAATCCTACGGGAGAGATGAAGGATTTATATTCAGCAAGCTTATCCCAGGACCCTTGATTCTCCTTTTTTCCTTCCTTCTTTCCTTTTTTTTTTTTGGTTTGTTTTTGTGTTTTGAAATCGCTCCTGGCTTGGAGGACCATATAGCGCACCAGGGGATCAAACTGTAGTTCGTCCTAGGCTAGCGCGAGCAAGGTAGATGCCTTATGGCTTAAGCCACCGTTCAGGCCCCTTGATTCTCCTTTAAGACTAGGCTATTATTTGCTACTTCTACAAACACCATTTAAGAAGGAGTGCTGGAAAAAATACAGACTTCCCCACATTTTGGCACTGGGCATTTGATTTTTTTCTGTCCTTCTTGCCCACTGGGAAGTCAGTTTGATGAGGAGATACAATGCAGGGGTCTCAAACTCAATTTACCTGGGGCCGCAGGAGGCAAAGTTGGGGTGATCCTTGAGAGCAAAGTCAGTAGTAAGCCTTGAACATTGGGGGGATGTGACCCAAACAACTAAAACAAAACAAAACAAAACAAAAAGATTCCTCTAGAGCAGGGCCACAAAATGTTGTACAGAGGACTGTTTGTGGCCCAGGGGCCACAAGTTATTGGAGAGATTCTTGGTAGAGAATCCCCATCAAGTTAACATAGGAGCTTGATATCACAACAGTACAGAAATACTTATTCCAGAAAAGAGGAAAGAAAGGCATGAAGGTAGAAACCATGCATATCCTAGATGACAGCTTTTAGGTTATTGGATATTTACAAAAATATTTATTTGACCTGATCCTCATTTCAGTGGTGGCCCCAAAACTGTCATTGCCTTATGACTGCTTTATTTTTTCATTTGGAGATAAATATGGCTGTTTTAAAAAAGGGTGTTTCGCCCATGTATTAAATTCACATAAAAACAAATGTCATCTTTCAATGCCATTATAATAAAATTTAAAATAAAAGTTATCCCCAACGTGTTACATAAAAACTCAAACAATTAGTTAAAATATTCAAATAAAATAAAAGCTATCCATTATTAAAATATGACTGTACATAAAACTCATAATTATTTCTTCTTGGAAATGTTTCTTAAGTTTCCCTGACTACAGTGAAGTTTTTATTTAATTGTTTAGAGTAATGCCAATTTACAAAGGTATAAATGTTTATGTTATAGGGGTTCATATTGCTATGCTACTGAAGTGCAACTATTCCATCACCACTATCCCTCAGACACATCCCTTCCTTTAGCCATGAAACTTCCTTTGATCCTTGGTTCTATTGTCTAAGAATATCTATTCACTGTCATTTCTTGCTTTTATTTTTAAAAGTCATGTTTATAATTGAGGCAACATGGTAATAATAGTATCACTTTTTATGCTTTTGGTGCACATCTGTTACCCAGCAGTGCCCACGACCTTCCACCACTGCCTTTGTGTCACTTCTGTCCCTCCTCAACATGATGCCCACAGGTCACTGCTAGAATGGCAAGATCACATTAGGTCTGAAAAGGCAAAGGATAGGAGTTGTCATTGTGTCTGCAAATAAACATGTTCTCTCATCTCCAACATAAACTCTCTTCATTCACACTTGGTGGTTTTTGTTTGTTTGTTTGGGGGGGTTCGGGTTGTTTTGTTTTGTTTTGGTTTGGTTTTTGGTTTTGGGGTCACACCCAGCAATGCTCAGGGCTTATTCCTGGCTCTGCACTCAGAAATCGCTCCTGGCAGGCTCAGGGGATCATATGGGATGCTGGGATTCAAACTACCATCCATCCTGGATCAGCTGCTTGTAAGGCAAACGCCCTACTGCTGTGCTATTTCTTCGGCCCCTCACCTACATTTGTTATATTTTTATTTTATCTTATATAATTACTATTTTGTTTGGGGGCCACACCCACAGATAACCAAGGGTTATTCTTGTCTCTGCAGTCAGTAATTACTCCTATAGGGCACACAGGACCATATGGGAGGCTGGGGGATTGACTGATTGGCTGCATGCAAAGTAAACACTACCCTCACTGTATATTACTCTGACCTCCTACATCGCTTTATAACCCTCTAGTAATCTCCATCTAGATACAAAGGAGCTGGCACAGAGTGTATATACACTGGCAGATATGGCTTCTTTGGATTGGGGGCTCTTCCCACAAAGCATCAGCACAGCCCCTGCTCTCCAACACCCCATTTTTCAGGAGTCAAAACTATGACTATGACATATTCTTGCACCTACTGCAGCTGCTCTACACAGTCACCAAAAGCGTGGAATACAGCATGCATAGAGGGGATCAGGCAAGCCTCCTGGGGTCAGGGTGAGTAGGGGAGACTAACATGGAAATGCTATGATGAGAGGAAGCAGAGGGACATGAACTCAGAGCTCAGAATGGAGACAAATGCTTCCAGGGAAGAAGAACCTTTTATTTCTCTCCTAAGAAATTCACTATCACTTGCTTCTAAGGCATAGTTACATCAAATGTACATATTTATCCCAAATATCCAAAATTGTTTTCTATTTTTTTTATTTTTGGTGTGAGGAGTTATGAGGGATGGTTTAGAAAGCAAAGCATCATATCTTCCTCTTAACAAATATCTGATGCCTGTAGACAAGCAATCCATGCTTGTGCCACCAAATTCCCATCCCTACTCTGCAAGAAACCAGAACTTGAACATTCATTTCATTGGCCGAGAGATGAGTCTATTCTTTGACTTCTCCTGTGTACTTGCTGAATCTTGTTACTAGATTTCTCCTTATTTCTGTGCTAATCACAGCCTTAAAAGTGTCCTGAAGAAATGTTCATGGATGAGTGGGTTTTTGATATTGTCTGACTGAAACTCAATCATGAACAACTTTGTAACCGTGGGGAAAAACAACTCAAAAGTATTATGAGTAATGTTATAACCACACAGTTTAAATAAAGTAATTTTTAAAAAGTGTCCTGTAGGAGTTCAGGTGTCTGCCTTACATGCAGTCAACCCTGGTTCAATTCTCAGCACCACATGAAACCCCACGTACCCAAGCATCACTGGGTGCACCCCTGAAACCCTTATCCCAGTACTGCATGGATGTCCTGACTAATTCTCAGCACAGCACTGGCTGGTTGGCAAAGAATCCCCAGGAGAGACCCCCAGGCCTCCTGAACACAGCTTGGGAGATGCCCAACCTTACCCCCAAGTGTATCTTTTAGCTTCTAACTTTTATATCTATCTCAAGGGCTTGACTATATTTTGAAGAAAATCCCTTCCTTTTACTAAAGGCAAAGACATCTGTTTAGGTAGGACACCAGGCCATGAAAGAAGAGACAGTCAGCAGAGGCAGAAAAATCTATGAACTATAATAAATATACTGAGATTTTAAAAAACTGGAAAGGCAGATTGGGTTTTACTGGTGTTTCTTCTAGAAACATCTCTAATATATAGGTGGTATGTAAAGTGACTGAGTAATTAAAAACTTGATTTATCTGGGGCTGACTGCTATTTTTTAGTGTGATAATAGGGTAAAGAAAAAAAGCAGCAACAAAAGAAAACATGCTTTTTAAGCATGAAGGCTGCCAAGCTTGTGTTTGTCTCTCTGTGCTCACTGGTAGGGGTGATGGATAAGCTGAGTCTCAAGGAGCAGATAGGAGATGTCCTGTTAAGGAAAGCAGGGAAATGATGGGGCAGAGTTGAGAATATTCAAGAGTCATATTCAGGCAAAATAGAACTGCAAAGGACTAAAGATCCTTCATGATGAACTCTCCTGGTAGTGAAGAGAACCTTGAATGACTGAAATCCCCACAGTCAAAAATCACTGTTACTGGTAGTCTTATGTTCCTTGACCTTTTCACAGGGTGCCCTTAACTCAGAGCCTCTTAGGGTATTTGTTTAGAGCATGGAGGCCCAAGTTCTCTAAAGTCCCTGAGTCAGAGACACTCAATATGGGGCTCTAGTGGTGTCTGTGGAAGTGAGCAGAAGTCATGGACTTGTCATTTGCATGAATGTCTGAAGGTCTCTAGTTTTTGTTATCTGCTCACCCTTCCACCATCGTCCATATAATGCAATGTTATATGAGAAAGGAGAAACTTCTTGAATATTAAATTACTTCTTATGGAAAAAGCAGTCCATTTCAGAGTAGGTGGGGAAACAACCCTCTATATGTCAATATGAACAGTCAATGGGATTCAAGATATTCTGACTACTTATTCTATAATTGTATTTACCATATATAACTTAGAGAGAATTTCCAGTCATTGAAATTATTTTGGAAGATGTCCTTTCAAAGATGACTTTGCTGGGGTCAGAGAGTACAAGTGAGTAAGGCTTGTACTATCTCTAAATGACTGATGCTGCTTTGATTCCTGGCACCCTATTTGGTCTTCTAAGCCTCACCAAGAGTGATCTCAGAGTTACAGAGCCAGGAATAAAAAACCCTGAGCATGCCCTAATTTGCCCCCCAAACCAAAAACACAATGATAACCCCCCCAAAAGACCAAAGACAACATTTCTATTTGTATCTGAAACTGCTTCAAGGTATAAAGCACATGGAATTACTTGTGTGAGCTTAATTTTAGACAAATAACTAGATTTTCTACAAGTTACATATTGCAAGTTCCTGAGTCAGCAACTTGTCTGTTTTGTTCCAAACCTTGTGAAATTTGGGACTATATGATTAGCTTGTAGCAAGATGTTTACAGGAAGGAATGTTTTCTAGTGGGGAACATGCTCAGCCTGGAAAAAAATAATCTGCTCAATTCTTTCATTATTGTTCACTTTTTTGAGGCAACCACACCCAGCAGCATGGTCATATATGTGGGGGGGCGGTCCTTCCCAGCAGTGAGCTCAAGTGACCATGGGGCACATGGGAGCAAACTCAGGACTCCCACAAGCTTTGCATGTGCTCCAGCTCACTGAGCTAACTCTGCCCCAAGTTCTCAATCTTTTTCCTAAGAATATTCATCAGTCTGGTGCCCTCAGCCTTCTTCAGTCTTGCAGTCCCTCATTTTTAAAAGTTGTTTTACCAGGCACACTCCAAGCTGTCACATCACATTTCTCACTGGATTATTATGCTGTGGAGTTGTACTTGTGCCTACAGATGTTCCAATATGCCAACATTTTTGAAAACACTCACTTTCAATGAACAGAACTCTTTGTGTCTGATCTCAACAGCTTGTTTTTTCAAGTGGCTCTAAAGCGTGACATCGACTCTTCCACAATTCCTTTCTGATAATTCCCTGAAAGTCCCTGGAACCTGTATGTTCATGTGTTTCTCTATGACTTCAAGTCCTTTCCTTCGAGTCTTTTTAGACACGAAGAGCTATAGAGTTATTTGGGGACTTGGATGACTGAAAAAGTTAGAGAGGTGTTTGGAGACTTACATGACAGAAATAAGGAGCCTTCATCGTCAGTGCAATAGGATGAGGGGAGTGTAGATTTGCATCACAATAAAATAATTAAATAAACAAAGCAGCTGACAAGTTCATTATCTTTTAGATAAAGAGGAATGTATCTAGCCCTTTAAATGACTGCGCTATTATCCTTAATAAACATTATATTTAGATCCATAGTCAATCCTCATTAGTTGCGAATAAATCTCCATCATTTGTGAATACAACCACTGACTAAAATGTACTTGTAACCGCCCAAATCAATACTTGAGGCAATCTTGTACATCTGCGGACACATATCAAGCAGTGTAAAATGTGGGTCACCCCAAATTGCCCACTAAAGCTGGCCAAGGCAATGCTCTGTCTCTGCCTTTCTGCTCTCAAACTAGTAAACAAGTATTCTATTTGTGGACCACTTTGGGCCACTTAGGGCCATACTTGTGGCTTTTGCTTGGCAATTTCACTGTTTAAAACAGCTTCAAGTCTAGTGCAATGTGTTCTCTTGTGTTCCTAAGTACATGAAGAATGTGATGTGAATGACAGTGAAAACCCCTGTGTCAGATAACCTAGGACAAATGTGAGTTGTAGTCTTGTTTATCATGAGTGAGTTCAATTGTTAATAAATCAATGATAAGTATCAAGTATGCTAAAATGCATGTAAAACAGATTATATGCCAATCAGGTAATGATAACATTGGCACTGGAGGCCCCCCAAACATAATCTCATTCTGCTGCATCACAGATCAGTCAGTAATCTGATGTTCCTTCATTCAGGATCTCTGGTTCCTTCTTGACATTAGCTAGCATGGGTAATGAGAACTGGCTCTGTGCTGTGTATGTGTGTTGTATGCATGCAGCACTTCTTAAAACTTTAAAGATTGAGGTAGGAACTATAGAAATAGTATTGGGCTTAAAATACTTGCTTTGCATACTGCTGACCCTAGTTTGATCTCTGGCCCCACTAATCCTTGAACACAGAGCCAGGAGGAATATGATTAGAGTTTGTTGTTCAACTTAGAGGTCTCTGATATACATAATCAAAACTATATATATATATATATCAGCTCTGTGAGTAATTCAGGAAACATGGGTGGGGAAGAAACGAATGAAAAGGATGCAATGGTAGATTGTCATACACATGCCAAATGATATGTGCTGTAAAAAACCAAGATGTTACTTGACATTTGAATTAACATTTTTGTACTTGCAGAGCTTCCCTTTATTCTGTGAAGGCTTTTCACACTTACTGTATTTAATTCTCACATAATAACACAGGTTGTGCATGCTTAAGTTTAAGAACCATCTGTCTCCAACAGCAACTCCCAAACTTGGATACAAATAGGTATTAAGTGGGATTTAATACAAAATAATAATAGTATTGGTTCTATCGCTTTCCTCTGAACCCTGGGCGAGACCTTTCTGACCTAGATAACCTCTGGCACCAATGGCATTTTATGGAGAAGATAAACACTAGAAAATATCATCTACCTTATACTGCTCTGGTATGTAGATGGAGCTTTGGCTTTAATTGCATATGTTGAACCACCTACAACCTAAAGGTGAAGGTTTCTATATGTGGGGCTTCGGTGAGTGATTAGAGCAGCTCTGGAGAGAGAGAGACCTTCTAAGAGACTTTCTCAGAATAGTCCCCAATCCCATGCTTCTCTGAGTATAAGGATAAAAGAAAAAAGTCAACAGTCCTAAAGAGTCCCCTCTCCTGCCCAGGCCCATACTGCCATGTGGGTCTAACTTGCCTCCCAAATTGGAAATACTGAACTTCCTTCACCAATCAAGTATTCAATCTGTGGCATTTGGTGACAAGAGTCAGAACAGACAATGACAGACAGTTATGTCAATAATATGGGTCAAACAAGACAATTGGATATTGAAAAGTCTCTAAAGACACAAACTAGAATCATCACTGCCTCTTTCAAATACATTCATTGTCCAGATTTTACCATTACTCTGCAGTTTTTAGAAAGATATCAACCTAAAGGGATAGTCGCTCCCATTTCCAACTACTTCCTCAGTATCTCCTCAGAATGTGGAAAGAACTCTTAAACTCGTCTTATGTACAACTGAGTTCCTGATTTCTGCCCTCAAACCTTGCCTGTCCATATATAAACAATGGTAGTTTAATTACTCCTGTTGCCCAAAGAAAACAACAGTCATTCCTGTTGCTCAAATAAAACATGTCCTATAATTTTGACTTCTTTCCATTTTCTCACCTCACACTTCATGTGTGTAAAAGAGAAAATTTTGGCTCCCACATACACCCACTGCTCTCCACCCCTCAACAGCTCTGGCTTGGGTTTTCTTATGTTTCTTGAGTATTCTCCAAACAAGTTTATTAACTCTATTATAGGTAGGTAGACAGGTAGATGAAAATAGAGCAAAAGATATACACAAATATATAAAACATTTATATTAGATATAATTATATAGTTTACATAAGCATAATAATAGACATTATATTTTTATACTGTATAATATATGCACATATATACATAATATATTTGTCCTCCTGATTCCTTTCCATCTCTTCTCCTGGAGAGGCATTTCCCAACTCCAGAGCTATGGTGATCATATAAAAAAAAAGAAAGTCATATTTTCCCTCATAGCTTAAAACTTTTATATCTTTTCACATAGTGAAGCCAATGACTTTCACCACATTTTTTGGAAGGAGCATCTTGTGCATCCATTCCCATCCCCAAACTTGACTTTTTTTGTTCTTCCACTACGCATATGTGAACAAATTACTTACTGCAAGGGTGATATTATAAAGCGAATGAAAGATATGCAAGGTTTCCAAACAGGTAACTGATTGTGTGCTGATAATTGTTTAATCTAGTGGGGAGTTCACTGAAGTGCTTTGGAAAAATTAAATTTTTTTTCACAGTAAAAAGGTCCAATGTTAAGGTAAAATCAATTCATTCATTGACTGAAAGTTTTTGATAGAAAGCAAAATCTTAAATCACTGGATACACTTGAGCCAAATAATTTTTTTTCTTTTCTGAACACACTTGGCAGATCACCCTCAAGACTCAAGACTTACCAACTTTTGTCCTCTGCCTATAAGGCACCTTGCCATAGTGTCACTGCCTGATTTTAACTAGCAAGACCCTTTCTACAATTCCTGCTCAGTAGAGTATTTCCCTTTTCTGGTTGTTTAGTGCTGTGAGACTTTGACTTCTTGACAGTGGGACACAGCACTGTCCCACATAAAGCTCTTACAATGGTGAAAAGGTTGTACAACCTCTGTACAGCCATGTGGATGAACATTCCCCACTACGCTCTGGACATGACTGAATAGTTAAACTGTCACCTCTGAGATTGAGAAATTGACATTCCATCTCTTCTTACATGAATTAATCCAAATTGAGGTTTATAAAATTCATTTTAAAAATTTTGGTTTTATTCATGAACATAACTTACATTGGCATCCCCATTGGCACTTGTTCCTAAGGGTTACTGTGATGGCTAGCACAGTTCATTGGGAACTTATTTTTCCAATGAAGAAGAAAATGAAACTTCCTCCATCGCAACATTTGTATATATACAGTTGCTCACATGTCCCTGGTTGAAAAAGTTATCTCTCCTTCCCTGAACACCAGAGTCACCACTGCACTTAATCCACTATCTACATATGAGGTCTATTTTAAAACATTCTGTATTGTGTCACTGGTCTATATGGTCATCCACGTGCTGATTCCCTCAGTCTATCAGACTAATGCTTTTATATCCAGACGAATTGTCTTTTAAGACTAAGACTTCTTTTGTTCATATTTCTTCAAATTTTCTGAGAACTTTTAGAATCTGTTTGCCAGTTTTCATTAAAGTTACTGCAACAATAACAAATGCCTTGATTGCATCTTAATTTAGGCTTGTCTTGAATTAATACCCTGGAAGGATAAATTATGACTTATATCATACTGAGCTTTCTAATCAATGAAAATTTCACTTTTTTTCAGTTGTTAGGATTTGATCTCAATAAAATTTTATGCTAAGCTCTGTTGAAATCATGTGCACACTTTAATTAGATTTATCATGTACTTGAGATTTTTGGATTTTATTCAAAATGAAATTTTATTTCTCATTCATTTTGCTTATAAACTGAATGCTATTATTTCATTCACTTGATCAGCCTCAATGTTGATAGTTGCATTTAGAAGAGTCTTAATGTGTAACCTGGTCATCTAAAAATAAAGAGAATCTCAATTATTCCTTTGCAGAGTTTATAAATTTTATTTATTTCTCTTTCCTTACTGCACTAACTAGGACCTTCAATAAAAGGTAAATGGAATGGTAAGAGCAAGCATCCTTCTGTTCTAGAGGCAGATATAAATATTCAAGATTTCACCATGAAATATGATTCAAATTGCAGATAATGATGCCAACATATTACTTGTTTCATTTTAGGTTTGTATCCTTAAAGAATTCCATAAAAATTTAGCTTCAGATGAGAGTTGGTTAACTTACCAGTCATATTGCAATATAGAAGGTATGGCTCTAAGGGGCCACTTCCATCTGAATCTATATAATAAAACCCTGAAGTATTTCCTTTATGTTTATAGGCTTCACATGACTGCTCATAGATAGCTGTAAAAAAAAAAACCAAAATCTCATTAATAATTAATAGAAAAGTAGAAAAAGAACCCTTGAAGTTATTGTTTGAACTCAAAGTACTCAAGTCTTGAAATTTAAGAAGTATTATACTGACCAGGAGAGAAAAGAAAAATATACTTCAAAATTAAATATTTTTTTAATTTAAAACTGGCTTCTTTCCTGATTAGGAACAAATTATTTTTTTAATTTCATTTCATTTTATTGAAACCATTGTGATTTAAAAAGTCCTTCATAGTTGGGTTTCAAATATACAATGAATCAGGGCCAATTCCACCACCAATATCAACTTCCCTTCACCAGTGTTCCCAGAGTGTATCCCAACTACCACCTCTACCCTCAAGCCTGCCAGTATAACATGACCATTTTAAGTTAAAATCACTAAAGTTTGGGTCGCTTAAAAAAAAAGTTTGTATCCCATGAGTCCATTGTTGTTGACTTTTGCTTGGATATTAAATTCTGTCCTTTTTTAACACCGCCAATGTACCTGAGACCACTGGCCCCTGGTTCCCATCCCTTTATATTTGTATTTTTCCTCCTCTGCACAATTTCTTTCCTCCTTCTAACTACACTCTGGGGTCAAGGGTCAAAACTTTTTATTTATTAATATGTGCAAAAGAAATTAGATCAGTAAAAAAGAATGAGTCTAAATTTTCTAAGGTTTCTTTTTAATTATGAAGGGACTATGTTATAACTAGGTCAAAATGGAAATTTCGCTTTTCTAACATTAAGTAAAAGAATGAAGAAGCAAAGAGGTAGATTTTTAAAGCCTAAGTAAGGCCTTGTAAGTCTAATAAACCTCCATTTTGGACATCCATCCAAATGGATATTTAAACATCTTTCACTGTTCATTTTAAAATTTCTAATTCTAGCAGAGCCTTGAAATAATCTAGCATCTGAAAACATAATAGTGCAATTTTCTTAAATAACCTGCTGTTGTTCAATAGTAGCACAATGAAAATGTTTTAAATAATGCCATAATTATTCTTCTTTCTCACATAAAATCATCTATAGATAAAATCCTTTTTCATAAATAAATGATTTTAAAATTTCCTCATCATTATTTTAAAAAGTAATTTCTCAAATGCTCTGTAATGAGATCTCAAAATAATTAAAATTCAAAGCAGAAGAAATATTCATATGAAATATGCCCCCAAGTGGTCTCAATGTGTTTTGAACCATAATGGGATGCTTTTCAATTATGCATTTGCCATGTACAGGTTTGATATTACAACTGAATATGATACACGCATCTACTGAACACTTGGTTAAATGTACTGATAATTTACATCAAGCTTTATATTCTGTGGAATGAGAAATAAACCATCCTCTGAATTATATTACTGAGCTTTTTAGACAATAGAAAATAATGTAACAAATTTGCCCAATATTACAAAAATTTTGGTTAATCATGCAAATTTATTTCGCTCCACAATCTGATCATTTTATTTTGCTCATTCTGTATATCACATAGAAATATAAGCAGGGAGTGTTTTCCAGTTCCATTTGTATTTCTGCAGTGAAACGGGCATGTAAAATGGATAATTCATACATTTCTATATGCATATGCATATGTTCATAGATTCCTGAAAGATATTGCCAGAATATACTGATAACTTTGGAAAGAAGGTTGATTTTAGAAAGAATAACAACACCTAATTGGATGAGGATAATTTAGCTTAGATACTTTTTCTCTGTTTATAGTGCTCTATAAACAAGACTACTTAATATATTATTTTCAATAAAATCCATTTAAAAACCCATGACCCTGACCCTCCTTCTGCCCACGCTAGAGACAGTAGCAACTTTACAATAATTAAATTTTCCGTGTCCAATTTTTCACATGGTATGGGTACATAACTCTGGTGTCCCTGGTGTTACCTGTCTCCCAGGTAAGAACCAAATAAATCCATCCAATGATTGGATCAAATCATGGGCCACAGTTGACTAAATCTTATTTATTGATGCTCTAATATTCTTCCTCAGAAATATTATATTTAGATCGGTCATTGATAAGACTTAAAAAATAATCAGGGCTGAAGCCATAGTACAGAGGCTAGGACTTTACATTTGGTTGACCCAGGTTTGATCCCTGGCATAACATATGATTTCCTAGGCACTGCTAAGAGTAAGTCCTGAATGCAAAGCTAGGAGTTAACCCTGATGTGACTACCAAAACTAAAAATAAGTGAGTAATAATAAGTCAAGTAAAACCCACACATAAGCTTTCCATGTTTAGTTATGACAATGGAATAGGCAGAGGGGAATCAATGTCTTAGGTGCTCTGAGAAAGTAATATAGCTACTGGGATGCAGTTTGAATAATGGCAGCATGTAGCATAAGCTTGGATGGTGCCCTATATAGCTACTGATAGTCCAGAAATAAGTCAATAGTAGAGGCATTAGGGATACAGCCAGATGCTCCTCCTTTCTCATACCCTCTACTGCTCTGAACCAAGAACTGAGGATCACTGGGATTCGTGAGAGAGTAGAAACACAGGATTCCCATCTCAGCTCTGTCTGGAGGCCAAAGCAGCTTCTGGAGAAGTGACCAGAGAGTGACTAGGCAAATGACTGCTTGACAAGAAGTCAAGGCTATTGGAGATGCAAATAGGATTTGCTGTGCTTCAATATGTCCAGAATATATGGAAAAATAGGAAGTAAAGAAAACAGCATCTGAGTCTCCCCATCATTAATATAAAGAGATCAACAACAAAACCTCTACATGGATTTCATCAGGACATGTGAGGTGCATGACACAGAGTAGTCTAATGGGTCAGGACCCCAAATTCTGGGGCAAAATGTACTACTGTGTGTCTTGCTTAAATCCATTGATTTATCTCAATTACTTATTGCATTGGGTTTGTTACGTCAGATAATAAGAGGACTCTCTGAGCCGGAAGATAGTACAGTGGGTAGGATGTTTACCTGCATGCGGTCATCCTGGATTTGACCCCAGACATCTTATATAGTCCCCCAATCTCATCCAGAGTGATTCTTGAGTGCAGAACCAGGAGCAATTGTAAGTTACCCACCAAACTTGATTACCCACCAAACTTGACGCCCAAACTTCCCCCCATAAATAAAAGAGCCCTCACACTCCCTGAAAATGGACTTCATTATGGTAATATCATTATTAGCTGCCACCGATACCATTACTACCTCCATTAAGAGAAAGGCAAGAGAATGGAAGTGTTTTTTTCCCATTTTGGTTTTGCTCCTTGCCAGTGACCATCTTTTCTATCCTGTTTTCTAGGAGGCATTTCTATAAGCAATACTGACTATTTGGAGTGACAACCAAAGTAAAACAAAACTAGAACCTAACCGGATGCTCAAAATCAGAGTTGGTTGGACCAGTCCAACAACATGTGTTCGTGTAATCATAGACACACATACAGTCATTGACAGGGAAAAGGACGATGGACATCTGAGCAGAAGCAAGAAGGAAACGGAGCATAAACTTACAATTGTGGCAAGTGGCTCCCCTGTAGCCTGTATCTGCGCAGTTGCAGTAAAAATTGTCCCAGGACTGCGAGCACTCACCACCGTGTTCACAGTAGTTAGGCAAACACCTAAGAGAAGGCACAGATACAATCATTGTTTTTCACATTTTAGGTTTATCAAAGGGGGAGGGAAGGTGTACCTGATTACATGAAAAAAAAAATAAAAAGGCAAACAGCATAAAGAGGAAATGCAATATGAATAAAGGTTGTTCCGTCTTTCATTAAAGTACTTGAATCACAAAATGAAACCTCTTAGATCAATAAATTCATCTGATCCCATTCAGTGCTTAGGCAATGGTGACTGGTTAATTTCCCAAGTTTCCTACTCTATCAGTGTCCTTTATTTTCCTTAAGTGGCATAGCACCTATTCAATATGTTGCCAGATGTATCAATCACTTACATAAACTACCCCTGAATCTTATTGGTTTACTACTATACAGAGTACTTCAAGGAAGTAAGAATAAAGAAGGGGAGGTGGGAGAGAGCTGGGTTCTCTTCTTGTGTAAGCCAAGACTAAAAATGAATCTGGAAACTGTACATAGCCTAGAATGTTTGTACACATTCCAAAAGGTGGGTGAGAGTATTCAAGGCACTGAATCAAATTCACAGATGTTTGGACTCGAGGGATAGTATAATATATAGGGCACTTGTCTTGCAAATGGAGAATCCAGGTTTGTTCCCCTATACCCTAGATTCTCTGAGACTGCCTAGAGTGATCCCTGAGGGTAGAGTCAGGTATAATCCCTGAGCACTGCTGGATATGGAAAAATGATTCACAGATGTTCTTGGGATACTTGATACTTACAAGAGAATATTATGGGACATATTTGATATGTCTAGCTAGAATGAAGGAGTTTCATTTCAGCCACCGGTCTTAAATGTATTAGGCCTTTAATGATGCCTCATTTTTAAGAAGCTGTGCTTTTTAGTAGTTGTTAAAAAAGAATCACCATGTGATATTACTGTTGAACAATAAGGGTGCTGATGTTGGACAGGATTTTTAAGCTTTGAAATGTTGTCCAGTACTTATAATAAACACACACAATTACTAACTCATTGAGTTTAATCAGCACTGAAATAAAATAATTTTTAAAAATACAGCATCCTTTCAAAGAAAGAGTTAGTGAATTGTTAGAGTATAAATACTTGGAAAATTCTGTGGATCTTATCTAGCATAAAAGTACAAGAAATAAATACCTTTGGACCTGGGACAATAAAATAAGAGGTGCTGGTTGTGAGTGTCAACTCAAATAGCACTAATAAAGTCACTGACACTTCTTAAACTTTAGAATGAAAGGTACATTGATGCCAGTGCTTGAAACATCCTCATTCACCCCAGAATTAAAACAAAAGCAACTATGAAATTGCTGGTGCCATTTTGATCATCTTCTTTATTAAATCGAAGGAGGAAAACTTCATGTATTTGTTTTGTTTAGTTTAGTGGGATTTCATATACATACACACACACACCACACACACATACACACACCACACATACACACACACACACCACACACACACACTTTTTTGTTTGTCTGTTTGTTTCTGGGCCACACCCTGTGCTGTTCAGGGGTTACCTCTGGTTTTGTGCTCAGAAATTACTTCTGCAGGCTCAGGGGACCATAAGTAATGACAGGGATCAAACCTAGGTCAGCCAGGTGCAAGTAAACACCCTCCCAGCCATGCTATTGCTCCATGCACTCTCCCCCTTTTGACTGAATACAAAGGTATTATTTTATCCTGGTTATAAGGACTGACTAGGAAGACATTAGTATTGTCCTTAATTTGCCTAAATTTGAGAATTTCTTTTAAATTCTAGGCCTTGCCTGCCTTTTCCTTGAAGTTATAGGAAAAACTATCCAAGTAAATTTTTTTTTTT
>PVKC010004288.1:0-36112 GCA_004027635.1 Crocidura indochinensis | reverse complement strand
TTTTTTTTTTTTTTTTGGTTTTTGGGTCACACATGACAGTGCTAAGGGGTTACGCCTGGCTCCATGCTCAGAAATTGCTCCTGGCAGGCACAGGGGACCATATGGGGCACCGGGATTTGAACCGATGACCTTTTGCATGAAAAGCAAACGCCTTACCTCCATGCTGTCTCCCGGGCCCTCATTTTTCTTAAAACCCATAGATGAGTCAGACCATTTTGCGTCTATCTATCTATCTATCTATCTATCTATCTATCTATCTATCTATCTATCTATCTATCTATCTGACTTATTTCACTCAGCATAATAGATTCCATGTACATCCATGTATAGGAAAATTTCATGACTTCATCTCTCCTGACAGCTGCATAATATTCCATTGTGTATATGTACCACTGTTTCTTTAGCCATTCATCTCTTGAAGGGTATCTGGGCTGTTTCCTGAGTCTTGATATGGTAAATAGTGCTGCAGTGAATATAGAGATAAGTAAGGAATTTTTGCATTGTATTTTTGTGTTCCTAGGGTATATTCCTAGGAGTTGTAAAGATGGGTTGTATGGGAGCTCGATTTCCAGTTTTTGGAGGAATCTCCATATTGCTTTCCATAAAGGTTTAACTAGACGGCATTCCCACCAGCAGTGGATAAGAGTTCCTTTCTCACCACATCCCCGCCAACACTGCTTGTTCTCATTCTTTGTGATGTGTGCCAATCTCTGGGGTGTGAGGTGGTACCTCATAGTTGTTTTGATTTGCGTCTCCCTGATGATTAGTGATGTGAGCATTTTTCCATGTGCCTTTTGGGCATTTGTATTTCTTCTTTGTCAAAGTTTCTGTCCATTTCTTCACCCCATTTTATGATGGGATTAGATGTTTTTTTTTCTTGTACAGTTCTGTCATTGCCTTGTATATTTTGGAGATTAGCCCCTTATCTGAAGGGTATTGGGTGAATAGTTTCTCTTATTCAGTGGGGGCTTGTGTATCCTGGGCCCTATTTCTTTTGAGGTGCAGTAGCTTCTCAGTTTAATATATTCCCATCTTTTAATCTCTGCTTTCACTTGCTTGGAGAGTGCAGTTTCCTCCTTGAAGATGCCTTTAGTCTCAATGTCCTGGAGTGTTTTACTTACATGTTGTTCTATATATCTTATTGTTTCGGGTCTGATATTGAGGTATTTCATCCATTTGGATTTAACCTTCATACATGATGTTAGCTGGGGGTCTAAGTTCAATTTTTTGCAAGTGGCAGGCCAGTTGTACCAACACAACTTGTTGAAAAGGCTTTCTTTGGTCCATTTAGGATTTCTTGCTCCTTTATCAAAATTAGGTGATTGTATGTCTGGGGAAAATTCTTTGAGTATTCAAGGCTATTCCACTGATCTGAGGGCCTGTCTTTATTCCAATACCATGCTTTTTTGATAACTATTACTTTGTAATGTAGTTTAAATTTGGGGAAAGTAATTCCTCCCATATTCTTTTTCCCAATGATTGCTTTCACTATTTAGGGTGTTTATTGTTCCAATGAATTTCAAAAGTGCCTGATCCACTTCTTTGAAGAATGTCATGGGTATCTTTAGAGAGATCACATTAAATCTGTACAATGCATTGGTGAGTATTGCCATTTTAATTATCTTAATCCTGCCAATTCATGAGCAGGGTATGTGCTTTCATTTCTGCATATCCTCTCTAATTTCTTGGAGCAGAGTTTTATAGTTTTCTTGTATAGTTCCTTCACATATTTAGTCAAGTTGATTCCAAGATATTTGAGTTTGTGTGGCACTATTGCTAATGGGGTTATTTTCTTAATGTCCATTTCTTCCTTATTACTAATAGTGTATAGAAAGGCCATTGAATTTTGTGTGTTAATTTTGTAGCCTGCCACCTTGCTATATGAGTCCATTTTTTTCTAGAAGCTTTTTCGTAGAGCATTTAGGGTTTCTAAGTGGAGTATCATGTCATCTGCAAACAGCAAGAGCTTGACTTCTTCCTTTCCTATCTGGATTCCCTTGATATCTTTTTCTTGCCTAATCACTATAGCAAGTACTTCCAGTGCTATGTTGAATAGGAGTGGTGAGATATAACATCCCTCCATAATATCAAGAGGATAGAAATTTTGCAGTCTACCTTCACTGACCACATGGCCAGTGTGTGTGTGTATACATATATATATATATATATATACACACACACAAAGGGACACAGAAGGAAAACTTTAACACCTGGAAGTTAAACAACCTAATACTGAATAACCAGTGGTCAGAGATGAGATCAAAAAGGAAATCAAAACCTTCCTGAAAACAAATGACAATGGAGACACAAACTATCAGAACCTCTGGGACACAGCAAAAGCAGTACTGAGAGGAAAATTTATAGCTTTGCAAGCACACATCAGGAAAGAAGGGGCATAACTGAATAGCTTAATGACCCAGATCATAGAATTAGAAAACCCTCAACAAAAGGACCCAAAAATAGGGAGACAGAAGGAAATAACAAAACTGAGAGCAGAAATCAATGAAATGGAAATCCAAAAAAGAATCCAAAAGATCAATGAAACCAGAAGTTGGTCTTTGGAAAAATAAACAAGATTGATAGGCCACTGGCAATACTAACAAAGTAAGAGAGAGAGAAACTTGATAACTCATATTAGTAATGAAAAAGGAGAGATCACTACTGATATGGTAGAGATTCAAAGGGTAATCAGAAACTACTTTGAGAAACTCTATGCCACTAAAAATGAGAATCTGGAATAAATGGATAAATTCTTGGACTCTTATAATCTTCTACGGTTGAATGAAGAGGATGTAGCACATCTAAACACGCCATCACTATTGAAGAAATTAAGACAGTAATCAAATGTCTGCCCAAAAACAAAAGCCCAGGCCTATATGGATTTAATAATGAATTCTTTCAAACCTTTCAGGAGGAACTACTACCAATCATGGCAAACTCTTTCATGAAATCGGAAAAAAACAGGAACACTTCCAAATAGCTTTTATGAAGTTAACATCACCTTGATATCTAAACCACACAGAGATGCTACCAAAAAAGAAAATTATTATGCTGATAAATACAGATGCAAAAATCCTCAACAAAATCCTGGCAAATAAGATTTAATGCCTCATTAAGAAGATCATCCACTATGATCAAGTAGGTTTCATCCCAGGAATGCAAGGCTGGTTTAACATCCGTAAATCTATTAATATAATAAACAACATCAAGGACAAGAAAAATAAAAATCACATGATCATATCAATAGATGCAGAGAAAGCATTTGATAAGGTCCAAAGCCCATTCTTGATAAAAACTCTCAGCAAGATGAGAATACATGGAACCTTTCTCAATATAGTTAAAGTCATCTACCACAAGCCAGAGGCAAATATTGTCCTCAATGGAGAAAAATTGAAAGCCTCTCTTCTAAATTCTGGCACAAGACAAGGCTGTTTCCAGATTCTATTTTAAATAGCACTGCAATGAATATAGGTATGCAGAGGCACCATTTGTTTTGTGTTTTTTGTGTTCCTTAGGATATATCTCTAGGAGTGGTATAGTTGGATCATATGGGAGCTCAATTTCCAGTTTTTTGAGGAAATTCTATATTGTTTTCCATAAAGACTGTATTAGTCAACATTAACACCAGTAGTATAAATTCACTTTCTTAATCCTATCAATCATGTAGACCAGACTGGTAAAATATGTAAGGCAAAAACAGCCATAAAAATGCTATTGACATCAATCAGTGTCCAGGCTACTTTATCAGCCTCTTTTTTTGGTGGGGGCACACCTGGTGACGCTCAGGGGTTACTCCTGGCTATGTGCTCATAAGTCGCTCCTGGCTTGGGGGACCGTTTGGGAAACCGGGAGATCGAACCTCGGTCCATCCTAGGCTAGTGCAGGCAAGGCAGGCACCTTACCTCCAGCACCACTGCCCGGTCTCTCCCCCTTCCTCTTAAGGAACTGTGAAAGAAAAAAGTGAACCACATTGAAATGCACAGTGTTTAAACATTTTTTTAAAATTTAACTAAATAAAATAAATCAAACAAAAAACAAAAAACTGACCCGGTAGTAAACCTGCTTACCAAGGGCTAGGAAACAGGAGGAAGGTCCAGTTTCTGAAACTCTTGGGTATCACTCCCCGAATCCCTCTTGTAATAGGAAACTCCAACCAGTAAAATCGTTACATTTTGGCACCTCAGAGAACGTTGCTTCAGTCATCCTTCTCTATCATCAGACATCCCATTCTCTATCACCCTCTTTCCTGCAAAGTGTCTGCACAGTGTCCCTTTGATTGTCTACCTGTACTTGTGGCCTTAGTCCAGCCGAGTATCATGGGATTGCTGCTGGGAAAAAACAATCTCATTTAAAAAGGAGTGCAGGATATATTTCAATTATTGATCCAGACTACAAGGAAGAAATTGGATTACTTATCATAGTCCCAAATACGTAGATTTTCCAAAAAGTAGGACACATTGCTCGACTATTGCTTCTTTCACATAGGCTGCTGGAATACCTCATTACAAGCCAGATAGAGGTATGAGTCCTAATATTGCCTTTATTGCCCTCTTTTTTAGAAAACCAGCACACGTCATGGAACTGAGTGTTTTAGAAAGTGCTTTCAGAGGCTACTAGACTCTGCTGAGAACTTGACTCTCAGAGCCCTATAGCCTGGATCAAAACTTAGGCCTCTCAGCCAGCATGTCTTTCATGCTTTCAGGGATCGGGAGCCACTGGCTAACAGAGGACTCTAAAGTTTAGGAGTGAAGGACTGGAAGACGTTACTGGAGTGAATCAACCATATATTGCCTCTTTCTTGTGAAAAATTGAGGGTTCCCCCAGAAATGTGAGCTGAATTTTATACACCCTCCCCCAACAGATCAGTCACCTTTTTCCTTGGGGCAACACCGCCACTTTCTTTTGTTGCCCATTATAATAAAGTGTTAGTGTTCCACGCCTGCATGAACACGCCCCCAAAATTGTAAGTTTTCAACAACCTAGTGGAGAAACAACTGAACCAAAAGTATACAGAAGCATTCTCAGAATGGAATTTCTGTCTTTGTTATTTTTAAAAAATAGGCAAATATGACTACAAATGTATAGATCTTTTTATTTTGGGGCCACACCCCGCAGTGCTCAGGGGTTACTCCTGGCTATGCACTCATAAAAAGCGCCTGGCAGGCTCCGGGGACCATACTGGATGCCAGGAACCAAACCTGGGTTCATCCGAGGTTGGCCACGTGAAAGACAAATGCACTAGCCTAAGGGCTAAGATCATTTATTTATTTTTGCATAAGTGCAGCAGAAGTTGGGCATTATAGAAAGGAAAAATCTTTGGCCTAAGAACAGGGAGTTCATATCCATGAAGCAACTAATAAGAACAACTAGATGGTCCAGACATACTAAGTTTCTTAAACCAAAAGTCTTTCTTTGTGATCCCAGTAAAAGATCTTCTAAATCACCTTTGCTGCAGTCAGGTTTCTCTAATTAGAAATTCTTGTTTTGCAGTTAGGTTTCTCTAATCAAAAATTCTTGTTTTTATACAAATCCTATGTCAAAGTCAGGTTTTCACGAAGCTTCTTCTGGTTTCATCTCACCATTAGGTGGCAATGCAGTGAAACCTGCCCTGAAAGTAAGTTGATGCTGTTTCCAATTTGTCAGGATGTCATATGAACCCATTCTGAAGCAAGTTGGTGGCAGAGCAGCTTTAGGGTCTTCCCCAGTAGAAGTCTGATACTTGGTGCTGGTGCAGAAAATCGGGTTGGTTCCATAGGTAGGATCCAAGGTTCAGGGGTGAATGGCTATTGTCCTATCATCTGAAGCCTAAGCCAAATACTTATGACAAATGCTCAGGGAAGAAAGCTCACTGCAATATAAAATTTTTGAGTTCCTATCCCTATTAGATAACAACTAGTTTCCTTGCATATGTATATATCTTAGAAGAATTAATTCCACACTGATCCCTACTGATGCTCCATATCCTGGAATGCTTTATGATTACTATTGATTCAAAGGACTATTTTGATAAACCAATGCATCCAGATTAGCATTAATGATTTGCACTTTTGGTATCCTAACTTAATAACCAGGCACCAAACCAATACTATCAGTGGACTGTATTTCCTCAAGGCATGACTATTTCTCCCAAAACATGCCAATATCTTGTGAGAACTATCCTTGCTCCAATTCAAAACCAGTTCCCAGAGCATATATTATTCATTATATGGACAGTATCCTGATGACCTGCTCCTCAGTAATAAACTACAACAGCAGGTGCATGAGAAATTGAAAAAAATAGTTTCCATTTGGCTGGCATGCAAATAGCCCTTGAAAAGGTGCAAACTTCTATCCTATATGGATATCTTGGGTACGTTATGGAATACACTGCAATTCGGCCTCAAATGTTTCTATAAATTTGGATTCATTAAAAACCTTAAATGATTTCTAAATGGGCCTGGAGAGATAGAACAGCGGCGTTTGCCTTGCAAGCAGCCAATCCAGGACCATAGGTGGTTGGTTCAAATCCCGGTGTCCCATATGGTCCCCTGTGCCTGCCAGGAGCTATTTCTGAGCAGACAGCCAGGAGAATCCCCTGAGTACCACCGGGTGTGACCCAAAAACCAAAAAAAAAATTTCTAAAATTTATTTTCAGATATTAATTATTTGGGCATGACCAGTCCTGGGGTTAAATAATTCATACCTTTCCCATTTTTTTTTGCCACTTTAGAAAGTGAACCTGTACATTGTATATGGCAGCAGAACAAAAAGTATTGCAATTAACTAGCCATTTATCAGGTGCCTTTCTATTCCAATTTGGTCCCCCGGGAACCTAAATATTGTTGCTCTTTGAAATTATTTCTTCCCCTACTGAAGTTTTAACCCAATCTACAAGAAGCCTAGAATAAATTTATTTACCTAACAAAACACTCCTAGGCAATCTCTCCATAATTAGGAACCTTAATTATAAAAACCATTTTAGGTTTTGATCCCTAAACTATGATATTTTTTGATCCCTAGACTATGATCTTTCACTTACCTCTGAAGCAGATTTTGGCTACCTTCCTCTTTTTAAAAACTTACATGGCTGGAGAGATAGCATGGAGGTGGGGCATTTGTCTTTCATGCAGACGGTCATTGGTTCAAATCTCGGCATTCTATATGGTCCCCGTGCCTGCCAGGAACAATTTCTGAGCATGGAACCAGGAGTAACCCCTGAGCACTGCTGGGTGTGATTCAAAAACAAGACAAAACAAAAATAAATAAATAAATAGATAAAAACTTGCGTTAGCAGATTTCTTAGGTATATTGACTTCTCACTATCTACCTGGAAATAATTAAGAATAGCAGTACATATATTATATGATATATGCCATATTTATAATATAGAATAATATGTATAAGTTTAACAGAAAACTCAAAATCTGTTTTCTTCTACCCAAATATTAATCAAGAAAAGCATTATGTATGTATATGTAATTTCTCTATTATCATATCATTGCAAAGGCAATAAATGTATCATTAACAAATTGTTACAGTTTTTAAAAAACAATTCAAATTTATATATATTCAATTTTCAATAAAATTTTATATTAGGCAACAGTGTTTTAAGAGTATTACTTTTATTGATCCGATGGACAAAGTTTCTACACTCAAGGTAGAATTTTATTTAAGAAAGAAACAATGACCTAAAATAATCTCCTTATATCTTTGTTTGTTTGTTTGTTTTTTTGGTCACACCCAGCAACGCTCAGGGGTTACTCCTGGCTCTCTGCTCAGAAATCGCTCTTGGCAGGCAGGGGAACCATATGGGATGCCGGGGTTCGAACCACTGACCTTCTGCATGCAAGACAAACGCATTCACTCCATGCTATCTCTCAGGTCCCCCTTTATATCTTTTGATTATGAGGAGCAGTACTAAAGCAAGATTAGAGTGGAATTTCAAGAAAGTAAAGGGGACATGAAAATCAAGTACAATGCATTTAACTACTGTGAATACCCAAAGACTGCAACAACAAAAAGAAAAATATGTGTATAAAACTTAATGGCATATTGCAATCAAAAAATTACCTACAAAATAATATTTAGAAAACTTAAAGTTGATTAAAAAATTTGTACACAGAAAAGTAGGACATAACAAAAAACAAAATTATAATACAAAATTTAGTTTGCAACTCATAGAAACTTATAGAAAACATTTTAATACTATTTAAAATAATAGGTATAAAATAAAAAGATAGATTTGAAAGAAGTAGTGGACTGAGAAATTCAAAACACTTCCAAAATAATTTAGGACAAAAATCAAGTTACCTTGAAAATCTGAGAGGACAAAGGAAATGATTCTGAGTTCTGGAGTGAGTTCTCTATATGTGGGAATCCCTGGTGTAATCATGGTTTCAACCTGCTTCCTCTGCCCCACTGGTCACCCCTGAGCACTTCTCCACAGATGACTTGAAGTACAACCAAGTATGCCCCTAAAACAATTACTTAAAATAACTCAAAAACTCTGAGGCAACAAAGAAAAACAGAAATGTGAAATCAAACTACAATTCATAGTAATTGGATGAGAAAGCAAATATTTTAATCTCATTTTTAAATGAAAGAATGTTTATGGGTGTTCAGAATATTCAAGATATGAGTCTTGCAGGAAAAAATACTTATACAAAATATTTATATCAATTGATATTTTATTCCTATATATATATATATAAATTTTAAGTCTGTGGAGTAGATATGTTTACATTTATTGTGCGTGCTATCAGAAATTATTCATCAGAGAAATACAAACTTAAGAATAATTTCTAAATCACCCGATAATCACAATAAGTAAAATTAAAATATCTATAAATGCGAAAACTCTAAAATTGAAAATAGACACAAGGAATTATGTGTAAAAATTCAGCAAAATAAACATGCAATAAAATATGCCTGCATGTTTTATGTTTGTAATTCAATCAATTCCATGCCAATACCAGTCGCCTTTACTGCTTTCACTCCTAAGTATAAATGCTTTAGGCAACATCCTTACTGCAGATGCCTAATGATTCCAGTGAACCTCCTGTTACTACCTGCAGCAGCCACATGTCAAAATTGGACTCACAGTCAGGTCCACTGAGCCATGGCAAAAGCCCAGCAAACACATTGCCTGGCTGGGCTGACAGTCCTGTCCAAGGTGCTATCCTGACACAGCAGGAATTTTGGAAGATTCCTCAAAGATGCTTTGAGCAATTAATTAGCTTAGGAAGCAAAAAAGACTGTCCTCCTTTATTTCAAGCAAAATTGCCATTGAAAACCCCATGAATCAGGACTAGAATAAGGAGTTTTGTTTAAAACACGAAAGAAAATGTAGATGGTAAGGCACAGTTAAAAAAAAAAAAAAAACGGGAAAATTCCCCAAACCTCACCAACCACAAAATCTTCAGAAATAGACAATAAAGGAATATTGATTAGTAAATTACTTGATACAAAGTTTAAAACAATGTTTATAGAGATGGCCTCTGAAGCTGGGAAAAACATTGATTAACTAAATCATTTAATGAGTATTTGGATAAAAGACACATTGTTGAAATTTTCAGATACTTAAAAAAGTATTTAATTGAATCATTGTGAGATGTAGTTACAAATTTATTCATGAATAAGTTTCAATCATCAATGTACAATATCCTTCATCAGTGCACATTTCCAGCTACAAAACAACCAACTTCCCTCTTGCCTTCCCCCTGCCTACCATCTCCCCAGTCTGCCTATGTGGCAGTGACAGGCAATTTTCTTCTCTCTCTATCCCTCTTTCTCTTACTCTGTCTTTCTCTCTTCAATTTTTAAAATATACAACATAAGTTTCCAAAAGTATGCTAAGTGACAGAGATGAATAAATGTAATGAAAGACAAATGGTGCACTTTCCCACAAAATAACAATGAAAATTAATTGATTAATTATTCAAAGTTTTCTAAATGTTGATTCAAAATTGGGAATATTACAACAAATGTAATGGAAGCAGGCAGCTCTATATCTACCATCTTTGTGTAGCATATCAGAAACAATTTGATTACTCTCTGTTAGGTTGATCTAACTGGTCTTTATTAAACTGACAGGTTACTTTCTATAATCAGAGGAAGGGATATATAACATATAAGCAATGGTTATAAGCTGCTTGGCAGTTGTGGTACTGGAAGGTAGTGAAGCAACTGGTGAGAAGCTGCAGCTGGAAAGAAACTATACTAAGAAATTTGGAGAGAATCAACTGCTGTGAGAAGATAGTGGGGGAGCTGCTGAAAAAAGGGAAGCCAAAAGGGAACTCTGGTGTCCCTGTTCCATAAATTGCTGCCTTCTTGCAAATTGTAAAAAAAGAGCTGTGACACTGAAGAGAACCATTTGTTGGTGTGCTATTCTTCCTTGTTGTATCCAAGAACTCATAAATCAGAAATTAGCCATTTTGTTCATTTCTACTGCATCAGTAAAATATCAAAAGGAGTAATATTCACATGATAGAGGCATAACAAAATAGAAGAAACAAAGACAGAGAACTCATTTAGTAAATAATGAAAACCTTCCTGATCTCAGGAAAAAATCAGACACCCAGTTATAGGATGCATTGGAAGTTTAAAATAAGAGAAACTGAAGGAGACAGGTACAATGACACATATAATTAAAGTTGTATAAATTAAAGATAAAGAATAGATTTTCAAATTAGCAAGATAAGTCCCACAATGTTATCAGAAGAGCTTTCAACAGAAGTCTTGCTCTCCAAAAAAGTGGCATGACATACTTACAGTGAAAACAAGAAAACAAAAAATCTATGAAAAAAATAATTGTTTACCAAGAAAGACTGTCATTGAGATTTTAAAGAGAGATCAAGAGCTCTCCAAGTAAGTTAAAGTCAAAAGAGTTCAGCGGCACTAAATTGACACTACAAGAAATATTCAAAGGGTCACCTCCAAACTGAAAAGATAAAGATAAAAGCAAAAAAAAAAAAAACTAATGAAAGAGGAAAAAAATCTTTAAAAGAAATTTAAAGTAAAAGTATTAGAAAAATCAACTGCGCTGTTAGAATGAGCACTAAAATACAAGAATAGTAACATTTCCTAAAGCTACAATAACTAATAAGGAAATATTATAAAAAAGAAAAACACCAAAATGGGGAGAAAAATAGTTTTGAATGTATTTAAACACAATTCTTTCTAACTCAGAGTTCTAACTCAAATGACATTATATAATTAAAATAATGTCGAATAAAAATGGAATATTAAAAGATATGGGCACTAGATATTCCACCCAGTGTGGAGCCCCAACCAGCCTTTCATTCGTGGTTGTTAACACTATCCAATAAGGTCCACAAGTCCACCATGAGTGATCCCTGGTTCAGAACCAGGAATAACCTCTGGACACAGCCAAGGGTGAAACAAAGATGAACTAAATAAATAAGTAAAAATATCACTCAATGCAGATTACATTCTTATTAGTACAAATATATAGACGAGTCCAACTCAGTCCCTCCCAAATTCACATATTGATGTTGGAGCCCTCTTTGTTTCTCAGAATCAACATTTTCTTGCCCATATCATGTCTCATTATGAAGCCTTCACTTCTACATATCTCATTGAGTATGCATAGTATGCATAGGCTTAGTGTAACTCTATTCACTAAGTCACACAATAACATGTAAGAAATACCTCTAGACTGAAAAGATCAAAATGAAAAAGCAAAATGGAAAAACAGTCTTCCCTCCCCCATACTTTGAAAGCAAAGATGGCATCCTTGAGGAATACTTAAGTCTCTATAGGAAATTCTGAGTATGTTTAAGGAGCCCCCCAAAATAAATACATAAGTAAATGAAATGTACTGCCAATAAAAGATAAGAGGATATGAAGGAAGTATGAAAAACCTGCATCCAGAAATGCAAAACAAAATACCTTGGATAGCAAAAGGTAAAACTCACTAAAGGACTTCACAAAAAAACCAAACAAACAAAACAGTTGTTAAGACTAGAAACATAATGCTTCGAGATACGGTGCAGATCTTTGTAAACAATAGCAGTTGAGGGGGGAAAGCACAAAATAAAACGAACAATTAACAATAAAACTTTAGGATGGATTAAAGAGATATAATGTAAGCATCAGGCCTTAAACTAAAAAGTACATAGAGGAAAATATAGGCAGAACTACCAACCACACTGAAATTAATTACAACTTCAAGGATTTAAAAACACAAACCATATTAGTGAAATAAAACGTATTTAAAAAAGAGACTACGTTGGGGCCAGAGAAATAGCATAGCAGTAGGGCATTTTACCTTGCATGCAGCTGATCTAAGACGGACCTTGGTTCAATCCCTGGCGTCCATTTTGGTCCCTGAGCCAGGAGTGATTTCTGAGTGCATAGTGAGGAGTAACCCCTGAGTGTCACATGGTGTGGCCCAAAAATTAAAAAAAAAATTAAAAAAGACTCCATTAAATTAAGAAATTACTGTACTTCAAAGGAAATGATGATCAAGATACAAATTCAGACCATGAATTGCCATAAATAACTTACCCACCGATCATCTGAAAATGAGTTTGTATTTATGATTTATAAGGTATTGGTAGTTTTACAAGGAAAATAAATCACCCAATCCCACCAAAAAGCTGGGGAAAAAATGAACAGAAACTTTCTGAAAGAGAAAATACAAATGACAAAAAGGCATATAAAATTTCTCTTTATCTTCAGAAAGATGCAGACCAAAAGAAATCTTACATCTCAGAAACTGGCACACATCAAAATAACTAAAACAACCAGTACCGGCATGGAAATGGGCAGACATGGACTCTCATTCACTATGTTTAGAAATGTAGTCTAGTCTTGTTTTTCTCTTATTAATATGAATATTCCTTTAAAAATCTAAGAATTGAGCTTCCATTTGACCCAGCAACTCAATTTCTGTAATATCCAAGACCCAAAACAAAATGGAGAAAAAAACTCTTGCAGGCCTATGTTCCTTATAGGACTAACATCTACAATAGCCAAAAATGTACCCAAGTTCTTCAACTGGATAAATAAATTATGCCACACATATACAAAAGAATATTACTCAGACTAAGAAAATATGAAGTTAGGCAATTTGCACTATAAAGAGAGAGCTGGAAAGTATCTTGTAAGTGAAGTTAGAACCAGGGAAACTAACATTGGATAATTTCTTGCATATGCTCTATAAAAGAAACACAATATTGAAATGACAACCAAAAATGTAAAAATATGGATATATTTTCAGTATGAAGAATGCCACTTAGAGGCTGACAAATAGAAATGGAGGGAGCAATGTCTATAGTCAAGGAAAGTGTTAATTGGAAAAGGAAGTTATATAAAAAAGGTGAAAGTATTATGTATAAAAATATAATCAATAGTATTGTATTTTTAAAAATTATCTCTTCTCTTCATTTTACAGTTTTTAAAGATGTAAAGTCTAGTTATTTATGTTTTATTTTCTTCCTTTCGAATAAATGCCTGCATTGCTTTGAATTTTCATCTTAATATAACATTTTCTGTGTTCCACACATTCTGTTAATTCAAATACTCATTCTTCTTTGTGTAAAGGCAACTTATAATTTCCTTTCAGATTCAATGATTTTTCAGTAATGAACTAGTTTCTAGATGTTTGTGTGAATTCTCTATTTCTGTTTCTGATTAACTTCTATTTTCAGTGCTTCATGGTCTGAGAAGCTAATTGATATTATTTTTACTCTCTTGGGTTTATGGGCCTATGTTTTATGTCACAATATGTGGTCTATTTTGGAGAATGTTTATGTGCACTAGAGAATAATGTGCATTAATATTTTAGGGGCTGCAAACCCATCAATTTACATACCAAGTCCCTTTCTTTCATCTTTTCCTTCAAACTATTTCTTACTGAGCTTTACTCTTGTTGATCTTTTGAGAGGCAGCAGTGTTGTTGAATCTCTTACTACTGTTGTTTTGCTGTTATTGTATTACTTTCCCATCCCTTAGCAGTTGTTTTAAGTACTTTGCTGAACTCTCATTATATGCATTGATGTTTAGAAGTGTTTGTTGTAATGTACATTTCCTTTGATAATTAAGAAATTACCTTTGCTAACTCTTATGAAATCCTTCAGACTGATGTCTCTGTCATCTGATATTTATCTATCTTCCTTGGTCTTTTTTAGCCATATGTTTGCTTGAATAATTGCATTCCAACCTTTGATTCTTAGTTTGTGTTTTCTCAGTCTATTTAAAAATATTTCATGAAGACAGCAGAATGTTAAATTTAATTTCTAATATACCTTGTCGCTCTGTCCTTCAATTGATGTGTTCAGTACATTAAAATTGAGAATGATTATTGTCATAGAATTTTATGCCTTTTTTCTCTAGAAGTTTGGTTGTTTGTGGGATTCATATTGTCTTACAATATCCCTATAATTCTCAGAAAGGTTGTTTTGGTATATAAAGTTCCCAAGCTTTCTTTTATCAGTAAGTTGTGTAACATTTCTTTAAATCTGAATGAATCTGGTGGGGTAAATATTATGGGCGTAAAATAAAAATTCATGAGTTATGAGATCAACCCACACAGTGTTTCTAATCCCTTAGGCAGATGGGTTTGAAGAAGCAGGGTAGCAGTGAAAAAATAATAAGTCAAACCAATCAAAAAAGAGCCATGGAGCAGGTCCGTGCCTGGTGGTATCTTTGAGTGGCAAGTCCAAACTGAATTTTCTTTACTATACAAATACCCATCCACCAGGATGAGAAAGTCTAGAGTGATATAAAAGTATTTATCTATAGGGGTTTTAGATATCAAAGGGAGATATTTAAGGAAGGAGGAAGTTGGGAGAACACATTTGTTTGGGGTTGATAGCTGGTGTCATCTTACAATGGGTGATGTATTTATGTCATTGGATTTTTCACATTATATCCCATCATTGTCGGTGGGTCCATATGGTTTTTTTTTTGGTAAGTCTACTATAAATCTTTAAGATGTACCTTTGCATATAATTTCTTTTATTGATATTGCTTCTTTCAGGTTTACATGTAAGACAATCTCTGTTTTGTGATAAAACCAAGTTGTAAACAAACAGATACAAACAAACCAGGAATAGTCTTTGTTTTGGATAAAGTAGATATAAAATTACAATATCAATAACAATATAAATAAAATAAAATATATTCATTAAAATTAATACTGAGCCTAGAGCATACATCAGGTAGTTTGATTTCCTTACATACTGCTAACCCAAGTTTGATCCAAGCATCCCATATGTTCCCCAAGCACTTAGGAGTTATTCTTGAGTTCAGAGCTAGTAATGTCCACAAAATATTACAGGGTGTGGCCCAACCACAAATATGTAACACTGAAGATATTTGGTGACCAGAATGCCATTCTGTCTACAAAAAAATCAGAATCTATCATTTACAGCATAACATACTTGATTTCCAGTATAACATACTTGACAACCAACATAAAACAATTGGTAGTTTTGTAGTGATCCTTAAGATCCTGCAGCAGATGTCAGAATAAGAACCCTGTGTGAGAAGTTTGTTTCCCAATTCTCTACTCCAGACCTTGCAGAGCATATTTCTACATGGTGATAATCAGTATCCAGGCTTATATATGCAGACTCATGCCATATCAGTGCACTAGACTAATGGTTCCTTTTTAAAATTCAGTGTAAATTCAAAAAACACCTACAGAGATGAATATTTTCTTTTCTTGGACCTTTCATTTATAACTATTTGTGTACATCTTAATAGCTTAAAAGGCCAAGAGAAAACCTCCTGAGTAAAACATTTATTGCATTCTGATATCAGAATTTGGATATGAGCCCATGACCATCCAAGTAATATATTATTTATTATGCTGAAAAAATTATTTCAGATTTAGCTATCACAAGGTTATCACAAGTGTTATTTCCTTTTGTGCAAAGAAAATAAGTAGGATAAATTTGATTATAGTAGAAAAAATGATGACTTGATATGGAGAGATAGAATTGAACTTAAAATTCTTGACTCTCATCTTGCTGACTTATGATCTATCTGTAGAACCAAATATGGTCCCCTGTGCCTCCCTAGAAATGATTCCTCTATATTGATTAAAGAACAGACACTGTGCATGGTTGGTTATAACCAAGCAAATCCATAATCTCTCCCACCCCCAAAATGTAACTTTTGATTTTTCTCTGACACAAGTTTCTTTCTGTATATAAGGACAGTTCATTTACTTTTAAAGACATTTTTTGTATTCTTATACTCCCAAACTGCCTGGTTATTGGAATGTCAACAGAATGTCACATGGCACAAGATTATACTGACCTCTTCTGTTTGTAGAATAATAGTTATTTCTATGTCCCCTTCTTTCCTTTGTTGATAATGAAAGGTGTCTGCCCATATAGTCTACTGGGCAGAGATAATCCCTGTGTGCTTCCCTAGAAAATACATACCAGTAAATACTACTCATACACAGATATTTTCCCCACAATTCTTTATTACAGTTATAAGAAAGTTAGGTAGAAGTTATTCCCCAAACTCAAAGTGTTATCACAGAAGCATTTTTATTCACCAGATATTTTATTATTATTGAAGACTTCTGGAATGAAGCCAAGTCACCAAAGATAAAATATTGTATGGATGGGGCTGGAGAGATAGCATGGAGGTACGGCATTTCCCTTGCATGCAGAAGGACGGTGGTTTGCATCCCAGCATGGCATGTAGTCCCCCAAGCCTGTCAGGAGCGATTTCTGAGCATAGAGCCAGGAAGAACCCCTGAGCTCTGCCAGGTGTGACCCAAAAACTATATAATATATATATACATATATATATATATATATATATATATATATATATATATATATAGTATGAAATAACTTATTTTGGACCCTTCCCTCTATTCTCATGACCATGAAGGTCACGGAACTCTGGTTTGGATAAACTAAACTGAGGTATAAAGGCAGATAAATCTCCCACACTCAGAGACTGAGAACCAAATTGTTTTGGAAAAATCTTAAATTGAAAATTCGTATTTTAATACTGACTACAAGGACAACTAAAGCCACCTTAAAGATTTAGAAGTTCTATTCCATTACCTCATCTACACTTGTAAGAATTATCACATACCTGCTTACAAGTTTTCCTCAGCATACTGATTTTTATGAACTATCTTAATATTTTATTTGTCTCCCAATATTTAAAGAATTCCTAGAGGACTCTTCTGTTTCCAATTGCTATTCTATTGCTATTGCTATGATACACATGACCAACATTCCCGAAATTAAAATCAATCTTTATTCCACTACATCACAGATAAAAGAAACAAACAAGGAAAATTGCTGAAAGCAGGGCAAATATCAACCAGAAGTTGTTTCATTTCTCCCTTATTATTAAAAGAATGAAAGGTACTCATTTCTGAATTGGAGTGTTAGGATGAAATGAGGGAATTAGGCATGTCTTTCTTTACATATAAATATATATATATGTATACATATATATACTCAAACATATATACGCACATTTTCATATGTATTCACATATATGTGTATATATATATTTGTATGTGTACACATACACACATAGAATCTGAATCACTGCTGATCTGATTTATTTGATCATTACATACATGATCTGTTGGCCCATATATAACAATTTGAATTTTTTTCTATTCTTTATCTATGTAGGGTATAACCAATCAGAAAAAAGAAACAAATAAGGGGCCAAAGTGGTGGTGCAATTGTAAGGCATTTGCCTTGCACGCACTAACCTAGGACTGTTCGCATTTCAATCGCCCAGAGTCTCATGAGGTCACCCAACCCAGCAGTGATTGTTTTTAGTTTTGCTTTTTGGTTTTTGGTGTTTTTGTGGGGGTCACACCCGGCAGCACTCAGGGATCACAAGCTGGCTCTATACTCAAAAATTATTCCTGGCAGGCTCTGGGGACCATGTGGGATTTCGAATTCGAACCACTGTCGTCCTGCATGCAGGGCAAACACTCTACCTCCATGCTATCTCTCCAGCCTCTCAGGAGTAAACCCTGAGCATCACCGTATGTGAACCAAAAGACAAAAAATAAAAATAAATGAAAAAAATAGTTTGTATACATAAACTATATAAACATGGGTGAATACATTTAATAATTTTGTTAGAGTTATGGAGTTGAGTTTCTGGGGGTTTTGTTCTTGCTGAGATGGTAGTTATTGGATTACTATGGACTGTTATTAAGATTTGTAACACTGGAGCCGGAGAGTTGGTGCTTCCCAGGATAGTGACCAGAGCAGTGCCTTCCAGCTCTCAGAGGGCCAGAGATAAAGCATCAGTGAGATGTTGCCTGCTTTGTATCTATCTCTCTATCTCTTTCTGAAACTGGGCCTCCTCCACTAGAGAATTGTATTCTTCTCATCTCCCTGCCCTCCCCCTTTGCCCCCTCCCCTTCCCCTCTCCCTCCCTGCCTCTTAAAACATTTAAAAAATTTTAAAACAATATTACCTTAATAAAACATAGAGTTCATACATTGAAATTAATGTATAAAATATACATTAATACATATATATGTACATATATAAATATAAATATATACATATAAATTATTTTGTAATTATTATAGATGAATAATAAACTTTCATTTAAAAATATTAAATAGATTGCTATCCTTGCAAGCTGTCTATCTAGTTTCTATCCCTAGCACTCCATGTGGTCCCTGAGTACAGTGCCAGTGAGTGTGTCCCTCCCAATATACAAAAATTAAATAAATAAAGTACATGGATTTAACCATTTGAAAACAAGAAGGAGGAGAAGAAGGAGGGAGGAGAGGGTCAGGGAGGGGAAGGGGATGGGGAGAGGAAGGGGAGGGCAGCACCAACTGTCCAAGTTTTTCCTTTTATACCTGGCATAACAAGAGGGTGTGTCAAAGGGGCTTGTCCAGGGTGCATGTCCAAGTTCAACTGTCATTACAGTGGGAGTATACAAGGGGTGTGTCTAAGTCTAAGTGAAAGTAGGGGTACCCAAGGGATACCCAAGTATCCAATTCTAACTGCCATTACATCAATAGAAATCAATTTAGACAATGATAATTTACTACTTTGGAATAAATAAATTATTACAATGGAATAAATATAAGTATACTTTGGAATAAGTAAATCAAGTACAATATTTAAATTATCTAAATATTAATTTTGGATAGCATAATCTTGATATATTTGCTAATCTTGTATGTAAATAGAAATTTAAAAATATACCAGTCATGTATGCTAAACTATAATCAACACTTTTTGGTATATAGAATGGGAGAAAAGACATGACTGTATCTTTATATATGGCCTGCATATATGAGAAAATATGAAAAACATTTTTACACACATGTAAGAAATATAGTGAAGGATCATGGATACTTTGGTGGTGTGAATATGTAGTTTGTATAATGATACCATCCATTTTTATTATTACTGTAAATTTTGAAAGTAGAATTTTTATAATGACAAAACCCTACACTCTCAAACTGAAATATAAACCCTCTGAAATTGTTCAGTTATCATAATAATATTTTAGTATAAATGATTAAAATCCAAGGTTTGTTTTCGAAAATATCAAAGATAAATAAGTGGAAGTTAAAAATTTGAATAATAGCCCATCACACATGAAAATAATATAATCAGGTAAAATTAACAAAAACATACAAAAAATCTATAAACTCATAAATGAAGTACACCAAGAAAATTTCAATGGACATAAATACAAATGTTAAATAACACTAAATAATTTGTTTCTCCCATTTGAAACATATTTAATGCATTTGCATTCAGAATTCCAGCATACTATTTGATAAATTTTGGCAAACTAGTTTCAACATTTATATAGAAAGACAAAGGATCTAGAATATCCAGCACAAGATATGAGGAGAACAAAACTCTTGGAATGGTGCATGATAACTTCAATGGTAGCAATAACAATGCAGTAATCGATATAAATAATCAGAAAAAAATAGAAAAGTATAGCAATAGAATAGACTATATATCTAAGAAATAGATCTTCAAAGTGATTGGAGAACATGATTCTATTAAATACTGCTGACAATTTGTAGGTTTGAAGTGATAGAGTAACTTGAAAATCTTCATAGGAATAAAAATATAGTGGATTATAGACATAATGTTGTAATATAAAAATATTCAATAATGTGTCAGAGAACTGTGTCCTTGTGTAAATTATACTTATGTACTAAATTCAGATGCATCCACATTAGACAGACTTGATATATTATAATAAATATCAGTTACTTAGAACAAAAAAAGTACAAACAAAAATTAAAGTATTTAATGTTATAAATTTCCTACTGACTATATTGAAACAAATTTACTTTTTCTATATTGTTCTCTATTCTTAAGGTCCCTGAATTGCATTAAGTTGCATAATCTTCCTTAGCACATTTTATTATTTCACTGCCAGAAGTGATCACTGTGTTTAAAATACAGAAAAATAACAAATAAAACAAACAAAAATCATAACATTTACTTTTTTGTAAAAAGATGTTCAGAAGATCAGGAAGACGGTGCCTTTGTCTGGTGCAGAGCATGTGTCAGATGCAATTTATTTCTTAGACTTTTTTTTTTGGGGGGGGGAGGTCTTTCTTAGGACACCCATCATGTTAACCTCTATCTTTCCCTGCCACCAGAAAAACAAAATCCTCTTTTAGGTTTCCTAGAGGTATCAATAACTACACAATACCTTCTTCCTTTATATTTCAAGTGAAACACATTTTGGACCTTTACACTGAATTTACTCTTGAATAGATAGGTTGCCAATTCTGTGCAAATATCAATTTAATCAGTCAATTTAACCAGTCATCTATTCTCACTTAAGAAAAGGTAGCTACAGTAGTAAGAAATTATCAAATCCTAATTTATAGCCCAGGAAGGAGCAGGCTGATGACAATGAAAGTCTTCCTGATACCCTGTTGGGACAACTGGTCCAGCTATAGCTAGGGATCTACCCTAGGAACACAAAAATGAAATACAATAATGCTTTTTGCGCACCTTTATTCATTGCAATGTTATTTACAACAGCCAGAATTGGGAAACAACCCAGCTGCTCTTCAAAAGATTAATGGCTAAATAAACTGTAGTACATATAAACAACTGAATACTATGAAGTCATAAAATTTTCCTATACATAGATTGGCATGAAGACTATTATGCTGAATTAAATAAGTGATCAATAATCACACTAAATATCAATGGTCTAAATGCACCAGTGAAGGGAGATAGAGTAGTAAAATAGATGCTTAAATTGAACAGAACTCTGTTATCTGCAAGCAATACATTTGAAAAGTTAAGGGGAAATGCAAGCTCAAAGTCAAAGGTAAGAAAATAATATTTCAGGCAACAATTCAATTTATAGGGCCAGAGTGGCTATACTTGCCTAAGCCAATATAGAATTAACATTACGATAAGTTATAAAGGAAATTAAAGGGGAAATCAGAGAGTAAATACAAAAGATTCCTGGAAGGATATAAGAATAACAACATGTACTACCAAATCATATGGTACAGCAATGCCAGCTTGAAGAGGAATCATCATGGAAATATTAAGCATTCTTTAAAAAGTAAAATAATCTAAATACAAAGCTTTTGTAGAGAGAAAAAATAACAAAGGTGTGATAGGGTGTTGTTTGCCTTGCTGACCTAGGACGGACCATGATTTTGTCCCCTGGCATCCCATATGGTCTCCTGAACCAGGAGAGATTTCTGACCCCAGAGCCAGGAGTAATCCCTGAGCGTCACTGAGTGTGGCCCAGTAAGAACAACAACAACAACAAAAGGAAATACAAAACAAGAATATGAGAGTGAAAACATAAGAGCAGATATTAAACAAATGTAAATAAAAAATTTCAAAAGATCAACTAAACCAAGCACTGACTATTTGCAGTTACAAGTACACAGCAATATTGTAATCAATGGCAGAACACAGACAGCCTTCCCTCTTAAGATTCAACATGCAAAAGGGCTGCTCAGCACTACTATTCAATATACTATTGGATGTTCAAATTATTACAACTAAATAAAAAAGTTAGGATGAACATCCAGATCAAAAAAGAATAAGTCTAATGGCTATGATTTGCAGGTATCATGATATTATACTTGGGCAACTCTAAAGTCTCCACCAACAAATCTACTAAAAGCAATATACTTGTACACTAAAGTGGCTGGAGGCAAAGTTAATGTGGAGAAATTTATGCATTCTTTATATGAAAATAATGAAATAAAAGAGAAGGATTAAAAAAATCCCATTCTCAACTGTCCTATTCTTAACTGTCTGAAATAAAAGAAGACACTGGGAAATAAAAAAAAAGTCTACTGTTTATGAATAGAATGGATTAATAGTATCAAAATTAACTTTTCCCAAATTATTATGCATATTCAGTGTAGTACCAATAAAAATAATCAAGCATATTTTAAAGACAGAGTGCCATTGAGTTAAACTCAGCAATAAAAAAACCAAGCATAGATAAAGCAATCTTACCTTAATAAAGATGAGAGACTTTTTATCCCAACTGTAAACTATACTATAGCTCTGTAGCAATCAAAAAACAGATGCTACTTTAATAAGGATAGATTTTCCCAATCAATGAAATAGTATTGGAAGACAAACCTTAGGCTAATCTTCAACAGAGACAGATCCTTAGGTTAAGTTTCTACAAAACGGAAAATGTCTGAAGTGGAGTAAGGGAAGCCTCTTGAACAAATGGAGTTGAAAAATTGGTGAGTCACAGGTAACATTCAATTTAGACTCTAGATAACATTAGGAATAAAAGTCAAATTAAAATAGATTAGGAAATATAATATCAGACATAAATCAATAATTTACAATAATGAAAATATAGGCAATACAATCTGTGATATCAAACTTAAAGTTATCTTTAATGAATCAATCTAATTATGTAATTAAATGGAAACAAAGAAAACCAAATCAGACTAGAAACAATAGATTCATATAGCAATGTGGTAGGCTACAAAATTAACACACAAAAATCAATGGCCATTTTATACACCAATAATGCAAAGGAAGAAATGAAAATTAAGAAAACCACCCCATTCACATTATTACCACACAAACTTAAATAACTTACAGTCAACTTGACAAAAGACGTGAAGGACATATACAAAGAAAACTATAAAACCCTGTTCCAAGAAATAAGAGAGGACAAGAGGAAATGGAAACACATACACTGCTCACGGATTGGTAGGATTAACATCATTAAAAATGGCAATACTCCCTAAAGCATTGTACAGATTTAAAGCGATTCCTCTAAAATTACCCAATACATTCTTCAAAGAATTGGATCAAACAGTTTTGGAGTTCATTTGCAACAATAAATACCCTCAAATAGCTAAAGCAAACCTTGTGAAAAGGAATATAGGAGGCATTACTTTCCTCAATTTTGAACTGCATTACAAAGCAATAGTTATCAAAACAACATGGTATTGGAATAAAGACAGACACTCAGATCAGTGGAATAGGCATGATACTCAGAGAAATATACAATCACCTAGTTTTTGATAAAGGAGCAAGAAATCCTAAATGGAGTAAGGAAAACCTCTTCAACAAGTGGTATTGGCACAACTGGTTAGCCAGTTGCAAAAAAAAAGTATACTCAGTATCTCAGCTACCACCATGTACGAAGGCAAAATCCAAATGGATTAAAGACCTTGATATCAGACCTGAAACTATAAGGTATATAGAACGAACAACACATAAGTAAAATATTCCATGATATTTAGACTAAAGGCATCTTTAAGGAGGAAAGAGCACTCTCCTAAAAAGTAGAGGCAGAGATAAACTGATGGGGTTATATAAAGGTGAGAAACTTCTGCATCTCAAAGGAAATAGTGCCTAGAATACAAGAGCCATGCACTGACTGGGAGAAATTATTCACCCAATACCCAAGAGATAAGGGACTAATATCCAAAATATACAAGGCACTGGCAGAACTTTACAAGGAAAAAAAACATCTAATCCCATCAAAAAATGGGAGAATAAATTAACACTTTCTCAAAGAAAAAATACAAATGACCAAAAGGCACATAAAAAGATGCTCCACATCTCTAATCATCAGGGAGATGCAAATCAAAACAACTACGAGGTACCATTTCACACAACAGAGATTGGCACACATCACAAAGAATGAGAACAAGCAGTGCTGGCGGGGATGTGGAGAGAAAGGATCTCTTTCATTGCTGGTGGGAATGCCATCTAGTCCAATATTTATGGAAAGCAATTTGGAGATTCCTCCAGAATGGGAAATTGAGCTCCCATAAGATCCAGCTATACCACTCCGAGGGCTATACCCTAGGAAAACAAAAATACAATAAAAAATTCCTTTCCTCACTCCTGTATTCATTGCAGCACTATTTGCATTAAACAAACTCTAGAAACAACCAAGATGCCCTTCAACAAATGAATGGCTAAAGAAACTGTGGTTCATATACAAAATGGAATAACACGCAGCCATTAGGAGAGATGAAGTCATGACATTTTCTATATATGGATGTACATGGAATCTATTATGCTGAATGAAATAAGTCAGAGGGAGAAACAAACACAGAAAGTCTCACTCATCTATGAGTTTTTAAGAAAATTAAAAGACGTTCTTGCAATAATTCTCAGAGACAAAAGAGAGGAGAACTGTAAGGTCCAGCTCACGACATGAAGCTCACCACAAAGAGTGATAAGTGCAGTTAGAGAAATAACTACATTGAAGTAGAAGCTTGTCTAGAGTATAGAGAGGGGTGGGGTGGGGAGGAGGGATATTTGGAACATTAGTGATGGGAATGTTGCACTCGTTAAGGGGGATGTTCTTTACGTGACTGAAACCCAACTATAATCATATTTGTAACTATGGTGTTTAAATAAATATATAAATTATATAAATATATTAAAATATTAAAATGGAAAAATTATTATTATAAAAGTAAAGAGCATTTTATTCTAAAATAGGACATATTGGTTTATAAAATATACTTGAGATGCTATTTAAGTGTCATTATTAATAAGTATATATATATAGAATTAACAATTTAAATGAGGCATTAGGTCATTATTGAACATGTGTAGAATCCCTTAGCAAATTATGAGTAAACATACTTCTTAACCCAGTATTTGTCAAACATATGCAACACTAGTGAGTGTTATACTAAAATGCCACATCTTGGGAATTGAAGCTTTTATAAAGCCTTTTGCAAAATTGATTTCAAATCTCTGAATTTCTAAATTGTTACTTTTCTGTGAAGCATTATAATTCCTTAAAAAAATGGAAATCTGATCCATGTTAGTGGGAATGTTGTTTGGTCCAACACCTATGGAGGACATACTGGAGGGTTCTCAGTAAACTAAGAATTAAGTTGCCCCATGAGCCAGTAATTCTACTTATGGACATGTATCTCCAGGACACAAAAATATTCATTCAAAGGTACGTTAATATATCATTCTATTGCAGTACATAATACAATAGCTATGATATGGAATCAATATTGTTGTTCAATGACAGATGAGTAGGTTATGAAGAAGATAGATTTACATATGTATACATATATATATATTTATACATGCTTACAATGAAATACCATGCAGCTTCAAGCAACAATGAAATAATGCAACCTTTTGCACCTTGGATGGAAATTTAAGTAAATTAAGCTAGAAGGACAAGTACCGAAAGATCTCACTTATATGTGGAATATAGAATAACTGGACACAGGAACACAAGGCATAAAAGGGGGGTAATTCATTACTCCAGAATATAAAGGCAACAGAAGGAAAATAAATAAAAAGGGGCTAGCAAAAATAATCTGATAGAGTATGCTCTATTCAGAAGTGAAATGTTCATTTCATTGAACTTTTATCCTCTATCCCAGAATGTTTTTTTTGGTTTGTAGAATCTTTTCATATATGTTTTGGGATATTTTTGCACCTAAATTCATTTTTATCTTGCTCCATTCAATATTCTATATCTCTTTGGCTTTTGACATTTTATGAAAAATGTGTCTAGAAATTGTCCTCCTTCAGTTTACTTTTACTGCAAATGTCCAGGCCGCTTGGATCCTACTGCCTTGGAAATTCTTTTTGATTACGTTGAATAGTTTTTCTTCACCCAATTTGCTTACCTGTTCTTGAGAGACTGCAATGATTTTTTATTATTCCTTTTGAACTCACCTTGGAGTTCTTTGTTTATACATTTCATACCTTTTCTATTATCCACTTTGTGTTGTTTCTTAGGAGTTCCCTCCTATTTTGGAGTTCTTTGATAATTGGGTTAGCTTTATATTATTTTCCTGTTTAGAGATTCTATTGAAATTTTTATGAGCATCACCCATGCTCTTTATTGTTGCCATTTCTGATTTGTAGTAGTTTTCTCATTTAGACTCACATTTTCTGGTGATTTTGCTCACTACCCAGGTCACAGTGTTTTCGAGTTTGTTAAACAATCTCGTCATGATATCACTAAAGTCATTGAGGAGCTACTGGGCTGCTTGGTGGTGTTTACTGTGCTCTTGTTGTTATGCTTTTTGCTTATAAAACTTGCTGTTTTCTCCAATAGTTTTCTAGTAGTACTCAGTGGTATTTGCTATGTAGGGGCTGAGTGTTTCTAGTTAGACTCACTGGAAGATGCACGGGATTAAGGCAGAGGTTGTTCTCTTTCTTTGTCCATCTTCACTGAATGATAGGAGGTATAACTGTGAACAAAATGTACTTTACTGAATAGTTATTCAGCCAAGTGCTTCAGGAACTGTGTCATGGTCCAGTTTCTATAACCCAGGTGTAGATGCTGCCTGATCCAAGGCATACATACGGGAAGGGCTCTGCTTCTCTTTCTGGAGTAGGCCCAGAGATGTCATCCAGAGACTACCCTCATCTTGAATGGCAGAGCAAGTGAAGAAATATTACAATATTTAATAAATGAAATATTATCACATAGACAGTAAGAAGTTCTTATGACTCTTCCATGAATCTAGGGCTTAAGTTGTTACACAATTTTCATTTGAAGTGGTATGATGTATTTTATTTAACATTTATGTAAAAGCTTATTCTAAGTATTATTATTTGTATTATTTAATATTTCCTTTAAATATTCACTATCATATTTACTATTGATGGTCAATTATTTCTCTGTCCACTAGTCTATTTTTACTAATACTTCTCTTGGACTACATTATATATTTATTTTTCTAAGTCTAGAAGAGTATAACTTTGTATTATAATATAACTATATGAAACATTATCTATAAATTAGTTTTAAATATATTCAGAAAAATCTATAACTAGTTTTAAAATAGTTAGGAAAATATAGACTAAAGATTTAGTGGTACTCAATAAATACCTGTGGATTGAAAAACATTCAAATTATTAAGAGAGAAAAATGTTTTATTTTCTTATCTATCATGCATATAGAGATAACTGAAGTTTTTTCTACTTCTAAGTGCTCCACTGCTCCTAAAACCAATCCATTTTTATCCCCATACAATGTCATTTCATACTTATGCTCTATATGTAGATGAAATGTGATATATGTCATTATTAAATTACTTGTATCTTAAAAGTAAGAATATTCTATTTTTGAATTTCAAAAGGTCACTTTTCTCCTTAACTGACTAAAACACATTCTATTTAAGTAATTTTATTTCCAGCTTCTTCTACCAGGTATTGAATAAATTGAAGCACTGTTCTTTTATAATGTACAATAGCCTTAGAAGAAATGGATGCCGCTTTACTATGGCTGAGAGGAAAAATCTATAAATGAATCTGTGGCAGTTTTCCCAGCCAAATATAGCTGTGCATATTTTAAAATCTTAGTGAAGATGAAAACTTTGCCTTTTTAGTGCATCACTCAATTTAACATGTGATGTTCTCTGGTGAATGATGCAGGATAATGATATTATAACTGAAAAGATGTACTGACAAATGCCTAATATAGAAGCTATGCTTGATTATATTAGTGCCTTTCCTTTCTTTGTAAAGTGAAAAAGAGGCTATGAATATTCTTTGTGCTAACTACTAAAAGTACAGTTTCTTCTGTAAACCATAAATAATACTTCTCATGGATCATTAACTAGGGCACTACACATAAATATATGCATAATTATAAATTTTCCTTTATATAATCCATATTTAACTTGCATATTTTACATATAGAAAGGATATATATTTCTGAAATATACATATTTCCAAATGGCATTCTGGAAATGATTGACATATCTTAATCTTCTTATATCAGGAATATTCAATTAATATCATATTCAATTAGCATATCTAATTAATATTCTATTAATATATCTAATTAATATTCAATTAATATATTGATGTGCATTAATATATTCAAATAGTGTTACCTTTGATTAAGAGTTGATTCAATTTAAAATACAAAGCAACACTAAACTGTATTGTAGACCAATGGGAATAGAATTTTTCAAGAGATGCTTCTTACTAAAGTTAATTTTTCTCACAAACATTAATTTGTCCCTCTTCAAGTGTTTTCCATATATATATAAAACAAAGACAAGTTTTCTGTGGCATTTGTCTACAAATGTTGCAAATGTATTGTGCTATACCCAGGATAATAGCAAAGGATCCCCAAGAGACTCTACTTAAGTACATTTTGATAGTAAAATGACCTGAGACACGCTGGAAAACTAATGCAATCATTAAAAAAATACATGAAATACTTAATTTAAATGCCTGACAAGCATTATATCACCAAGAATCATGTATAGTCAAAATTAAATAATAACAAACTGATTGTGATACTTTTTCTGTTTCTACTGGTTTTGAATATAAATTTCTATTTAGTTTTTTTTCTTTTTTAATCTACACCTGCCACTGCTTATGGGATATTTTGGCTCTGTGTTTAGGAGTGAATTTTGTTGTGGCTTTTCATGGAATGGAGAAAGTGTCCTTTACATATAAGACAAGTCTCTTACTGCCTGTTCGATTTCTCTGACTGTTGAATAAGAAATATTAAAAAAATCATTAAAGTCACATAATTTAAGTGAATTACAATCATTCCAAATTTCTGCATAAGTTATAATATATCTTCCAATATAAAAAAAGAAAGTAAATGTGTGAATGTAAAGATGTGTGATTTATAGTTATTTTAAGTATGTAGAACATTATGCATAATATTCAACCATGATAAAAAGCAATATCTATTCCTCATTTTCTTCTTTAATATCTTGTTGATCATATTTACAGGGGTTGAAGAAGGAAGGAATACTACAAAAACTATAGAATGGTACTTCTAAGTGAAAATATACGAGGACACTGATAATTTATGGTAATTCATAGAATAGGATATGTTATAAATAAGATCAAATGATAATAAAATGGTTGATGATGAAGAGATATCAAGAAAACTTATGAGTTTGCAAAGCCCAATGATGCAGCTGGTAACTCTCTAGAACATTACTGTAAACTCTCATTACCCAAGCTTGATGACAATTGTTCTTGTATTTAACAGCTGTTTGCATTGCCAGAGCAGATGTTACCTGCAAAAACTATTTGAAAAGATTATTCTATTATGGAACATCCAATGTCACTCTTAAAAATAGTGAATATTAGAAGATGAAGTGAGAACAAGAAGTCTAAACATAATTCAAGTGATTTCTGCCTGAAATATGAATTGAATATATATTATTGAAAATTCATGCTGGCTCATGTTTTGGTTACTAATTTCTTTTTCTCAAGCTATTAATACAACTTCCTATAATTAATATTTCACTTAAATAGCTTTAGTAAACTTGTACTTAACTGAGATTTGATAATTTTATGCTGATAAACTGTTGTCACTATTGGCTTAGTATACTCTTTTTTCGGGGGAGGGTATTTGGGCCACGCCCAGTGATGCTCAGGGTTTTCTCCCTGCTATGCGCTCAGAAATTGCTCCTGCATGAGGAATCATATGAGATGCATGTGATCAAACACAGCTCCGTTCTAGGTCAGCCTTGTGCAAGGCAAACACCTTACCACTGCTCTATTGCTATAGTCTTATGGTCTAGTTAATCTTTTCTTTTCTTTTCTTTTTTTTTTTTTTTGATTTTCCGGTCACACTCGGCAGCACTCAGAGTGTCTCCTAGCTCTTCACTCAGAAACACCCTGCCTTCCTACTATCTCTCCAGCCCCATGTTATACTGATGAAGGGGGCGGGGGTGTTCTGTTTGTGACTGTAGCCCAACTATGATCATGTTACTTAAATTAAAATATATTAAAAAATAATATATTTTAAATGGTTTCTGAAAGAAGTAAGATTATTTATGAAAAGCTTCTTCTATTTGAACATGAGAAGTATTTGTCATTTCTTTTGTTAATTTAAAAAAATTAGCATTCAGCAGATGTTCACAATATGCTAAAAAATACTGATAATTTTCCACCTGTCATCAAACTTCTTTGAAGCGACTAAATGACTAATTGTTAATAAAAACAGTATTTTTTAATTTAGTATCTGTGATGATATATTTGTTTGAAATATACTAATGAAATTTAAAATACTGTACCAAATCTAGAGAATTTAGGGTCCTCTGTGCTTGTTAGTTTGACATGTATAAAATAACTAATAATTTTATGCATTTTAATTGCTTTATTAGTACTAAAATATGTTATTTTATCCAAAAGCATCACTTTTTTATTCCCTTACAATGTGAAAAAAAACTTCTGAAAACTTTTATTTATTTTATTTTTTTATTCTTTTGGGCAACACGGTGATGAACAAGGGTTACTCCTGCCTATGATCTCAGAAATCGCTCCTGGCTTGGGCGGCTATGGGATACCAGGGATTGAACCTAGGTCCATCCTGAGTCAGCTGCGTGCAAGGCCAACGCCCTACCACTGTATTATTGTTCTGGGTCCAATTTATAAAAACTTTTAAGCATGCACTTTCACTTTCTAAAAACCCTTAATCCAATATATATACATATTACATACATATAATATATTTATATTTTGGACCATAACTTTTCTTAAGGATTACTTCTGGCTCTACCCTCAGGAATTACACCTGGTGGAGTTTGATTGACCATTTGTTATGATAGTAATTGAACCCAGATCGTCTTTGTTCAAGATAATTACTATACTCTCTGCACCAACACTGTGGTTATGAGATATGTCCTTTACTATAATATTAAAGTGAACATCTTCAACGAAAGTAAATATAGGGGCCGGGCGGTGGCGCTGGAGATAAGGCGCCTGTGCTAACCTAGGACAGACCTCGGTTCGATCCCCTGGTTCCCCATATGGTCCCCCGTGCCTGCCAGGAGCGACTTCTGAGCGAATAGCCAGGAGTAACCCCTGAGTGTCACCGGGTGTGGCCCAAAAAACAAAAAACAAAAAAAAGAAAGTAAATATAATTTAAAATGAATAATAAATTTGGTCATTCTACATAATCTCTTTGATGAGTTGTTGGATTTGGTTTGCAAATATTTTGTTAAGGATTTTTATTTTTTGCAAGGATGTCTTTTATTTTCTTAAAACCCATAGATGAGTGAGACTATTCTGCGTCTCTCTCTCTCCCTCAAAGAACTGGAAACTGAACTCCCACGTTATCCAGCAATACCAGATAGGAACAAAATCACAATACAGCATGTTCTCTGCACTCCTATGTTCATTACAGCAGTATTTAAAATAACGAGAATCAGAAAACAACTCAGTTGCCTGACACAAGATGAGTGCCTAGAGAAACTGTGTTAATTCTACACAATGGAATATTATGTAGTCATTAGAAAAATAAATCAAGTCATGATTTTTACTTAATCATGGATGGTCATAGATAGTATTATACTGAGCAAAAAAAGGGAAAGGGATAAACATGAATAATATCACTCATCACTGGGATATATGGAAAGGACTTTCATAGCACTCCTTAATTTTCAGTAATAGAAGCCACAATGTCACATAATAATAGAGGGAGAGATGAGAGAGACAAAGACAAAGAGACAGATAGAAAAAGAGAGAAAGAGTAAAGTAAAATGCCTGCCTCAGCCTCAATAGTAGAGGCTGGGTGGGAGGGAATTCGGTTTCAGGAAGAGTGAGATGGAAACTGTTGACATTGGAAATGCATGCCGGTGGTTGTTGTTATATATTGTATGGCTGTAACTGAATTATTAACAATTTATTTGTGAAAAAAACTGTATTATGTACAAATTTGTAACCATGGTGTTTAAATAGAAAAGTGAAATAAAAGATTTTGGATGAACAATTCTGTCTTTATAAGAACCTATGTTTATAAGAATCTATATAGAAATATAAATAATTCCACAGTAATATATTCACTATTACTGTACTCTACAAAGTAGATAGGTCAATATGATTTTTCTGTTCTTTTGCAAATATCTTTGTCTTTATTATAATATTTTATAATATTAAAAGCAGCTCTATGATTTATGTATTTATTTTAATGAACTTTTCTTCACTGAAGACACATATATATATTGTATTGATTTATTATTTCCTAAACAATATGAATTGCTGAGATTAATTAGTCATTACTTAATGCTTTTTCTTTACTCCCTTTTAAAACTTTATTTTTCCAGGAGGCAGATTTCTTTGATTTATTATTTTATAGTTTACTTACCATGATTTAGTGTGGGCATCCTGGAAGCCCCCCCAAAGGGGCTCGGCCAGCAAGGAGTCGATGAGAGGCTTCTGGACGACCACACCTTTATTTTTCAGGACTTAGAGCACACCACACCTGTAAAGAATCTGGAGAGGTTAATAAAGACGAGGCCTAAGGTGAAAAATCCGGTCAAAGGCATCTTTAATGGGGAATGTGCCTGCTTTTATAGACAGGCAGAAGGGGGCTGGCAAAGGCAATGTCAATCATTCTTTTGGCACACAGGCCACTTACTTATTCCAAATAAGGTATGAGCGCAGCACGTCAGCAGTTTCCATGGAGACACTCTATGACCTTGAGGGAGGGTCTGCAAGTTACATTCGTGAGTTCTAAACAGATTTATGGTTGGGCAAACTTTAAGAAATTAACTTTGCAAAAACAATGTTGCATAGCACAATAATGGATGTTTTTGTCAACTCAAGTATATGGGCCAGGGGAGTTCGGCTACATCCCAGGCTGTGTCCCTCTCCTCTGGGCTAAAAGAGTTACATATTGTTTTTTTGTGGCTGCCTGTTTCCTGATAACTCAGAGGCCTTGTAGCAAAACTGCACATAAACTGCTTGCAGGTACAAAACTGGAAAATGGTAGAAAGGTTAAAGCAAAGATGGCCACTGCTAGGTCATGGTATCCAACAATTTAGGAAGTTATTTATTATTGAAATTCAGACATAAATGTTTCAACATCATCACTTCACAGATGTCCACTCCACCAAAAGCACACCCAACCATTTCCCTTCCAATACCTTTCTGTCTGTCTCTAGGAGAGGCATATTTTAGAATAGCTTTTGGCACTACAGTTTTCAGTACTGTTGCTGATAGGGTGTCATGCACAACAACAAATGTAAAATTAATTTTTAGCATGAGCAAAATTCAAGCAGCAACTTTCTTCTCAGATTAATTCTATTGTGGTGCAACTTGTCCAAAATTTGAAAAAACAAACAAACTGAGCCTCAATTTCTTTGTATCATTTAATCCAGGAGAAGGATCTCAAGCAAGATTTTTCTTTATTAGTGTGAGTATATATTAGATAGCCACTTAAAATTCCCTAATTACTTACAAACCTGGAATGTATTCCCCAGTCATTTTTTGTGCTACACTCACATGCTGCTCAAAAATAAATGAGATTAAAAAGAAAATACTTGCTATGGTAAATAGTGCTGCAATAAATATAGGTGTAAGGAAGGGGTTTTTGAATTGTATCTTTGTATTCCTAGGATATATTCCTAGGAGTGATATAGTTGGATCATATGGGAGCTCAATTTCCAATTTTTGGAGGAATCTCCATATCACTCTCCAGAAAGGTAGAACTAGTTAGCAGTCAAGATGCCCTTCAACAGATGAATGGCTAAAGAAACTTTGGTACATATACACAATGGAATATTATGCAGTCATCAGGAGAGATGAAGTCATGAAACATGGATATACATGGAATCTATTATGCTGAGTGAAATAAGTCATAGAGAAAGAGAAAGATGGAGAATGGTCTCACTAATCTATGAGTTTTAAGAAAAATGAAAGACATTTCTCAACAACTTTCAGAGACAAAAAGAGGAGGGCTGGACATTACAGCCGACGTCATGAATCTCACCACAAAGAGTGATGAGTTTAGTAAGAGAAATGACCACATTGTGAACTATCCTAACAATGAGAATATATGGAAGTGGAAAGCCTGTCTAGAGTACAGGTAGGGGCGGGGAAGGGAGGAGCGATATTTGGGTCATTGGTGATGGGAATGTTGCACTGGTGATGGGGGGGGTGTCATCTGATATGACTGAAACCCAACCACAATCATGTCTGTAACCAAGGTGTTTAAATAAAAGATATTTAAAAAATTTTTAAAAAAGAAAATATTTATTTTCATTTAACCTAGCATAAATACACATATATTTTATGGTATTATTTTACATCACAAATACTAATTTGTTCTTTAGATTTTTTTGTCTTTTATTTGGGGCATGTCACTTCTGGCAGCATTCAGGGGTTGCTTGTGGCTCTATACTTAGAAATTGATCCTGGCAGCCTTGGGGGACCATATGGGATACTGGGATTCAAACCACCATCCTTCTGCATGCAAGGCAAATATCCTACTTCCATGCAATATCTCTGGCCCCTAGATATTTTTGCTGAGTTTTTCAAACTTGGTTAGAAAATCAAATTTTTCTGGGTGGCAGGGACAGCCAGATTTGTTTAGGATTACTCCTAGCTCTTAGCACAGGACACACTTCTGGATATATGATATAGATAGGCCTAGGAATACAATCCAAGTTAGCCATATGCAATTCAAATATTCAATATGTGGAGAGAAGAGAAAAGTTTTATTTCCTACTTTCAAATCAAAAGCTCAATTGTATCCTTGCAACCTGTTTGTTAGTGCATTTAAATTAAAACCAGAAACAATTACACTTCCTCATGAAAAAAAATCTGCATAGAATGTCAAAGTCATTAGATATAGACTTCCCTTAGGAAAGGAGCAAGATCAGAGTTAGATAATTCTCTTTTGCTGAAGAAAATCCATGAAAATATTTAACAGCTATGGGCAGTCAAATGAAACCAACTGAGAATATGAGAAATTAAATTCATTATTAATACAGGATAAAAGCATAAATAACAGTCCACATTTTGTTCTGTCTGAACATATTATAGCTTTTACAAATAGTGACTATATGATTTGAATAAAATTTTTTCATCGAAAATCATAAACGGTAACTAAGTGAGACAAACAAAATATCTATTGGTGAAATTGGTCTTGAAATCTCAATAAATACCAGTTTATTTTTATTTCTCCACAAAACTATCCTTTTTAAATATCTTTTACTTCCAAAGTTTGCTCTTTTGAAGTCTCACACAGACACACACAGACACACACACACAACACACACGGTATATATGCTTGATTGTTATATATATATATATATATATATATATATATATATATATACATACATATTTATTTCATTAAACATACTATTCTCAGGGAATAATTATTTAACATTACTCATTATTAAAACCATCCATAAGGTAATAAGATATGCCAACTGGGGATGGGGCTAAGATTTATTAATGGTTAAGGCACTTGATCACATGCACCATAACTGTCTCCTGAGCATTTCCAGGAATTATCACTGAGTACACAGGTGGAAGGAGTTAGCACCAAGTTTAGCACCAATCACACCCCACAAAAGGAGATGATATATGATCACTTAGAAAATAAATTATTCACTCTAGGCCTCAGAACAAAGTGAGAAGAAGGAAAGAAATTCAGTGTGGGAAAAAGAAAGACACATATGAAATGATGGGATATGGGGCTAGGAAGTTTCAAGTGCATTGGTGGTGTTAAGAAAGTACAGAACTGGGGTCCGGGAGATAGCATGGAGGTAAGACGTTTGCCTTTCATGCAAAAGGTCATCAGTTCGAATCCCGGTGCCCCATATGGTCCCCCGTGCCTGCCAGGAGCAATTTCTGAGCATTGAGCCAGGAGTAGCCCCTGAGCACTGCCGGGTATGACCCAAAAACCAAAAAAAAAAAAA
>PVKC010004287.1:0-36116 GCA_004027635.1 Crocidura indochinensis | reverse complement strand
GGGGACCATATGGGGCACCGGGATTCGAACCAATGACCTTTCGCATGAAAGGCAAACACCTTACCTCCATGCTATATAGAGAGGAGCAAAACTGACAAGAGACATTTAGACTATTTTCATGTAATGTAGAAATAGTCATAAGTTTTCTACAACTTAAAGATCTAGGGAAATTTTAGTTAAAAGTTGCAACCAAAAATTAATGGATCTGAAAAACTAAAAAAAAAAAGTCATGCTTCAGTTCTGTTTTGATTATGGAAAAACCAAAATTCATCCTGCAAAGTCAGGCAGGAATTCAGATTTTCAAACTATTCATGTTTCAATATATGAAATAAGCTTATGTTAATTGGTAAAGACCATGGACTTTACTAACTCTAATGATTTAAAGATAAATCTCATATAAAATATTTTCACAGACATGTCTGAATAATGTTTAATCAAACATCTGAGTTTTGTATAACCTGTCAAGATAGCATGTAAATTTATCATTCTATAATTATTAAAATGATTACATCATTATAATTTGTCAATACATTATAAAAGTGTGTATTAGCACATGTATATGTTTTTTATCATGTTTAAAGAGTAGTTTTGTATGATCCCTGAATTTTTCTAAAAACCAGTCTCTGAAAATTTACCACTCAAGAACAGGTCATCTAATCTGGTTTCTAGAATATTTTGAGAATGTCAGGTTAGATGATTGGTTTAGTGTTTCAAGAGTGCTTATAGGGTGGGTCTGGTGCAGTTTTCTTAGGCTAAGAATGGAGTATGCATGGTTTGCAACTTCCAATCCTGTTAAAGTAGAGTACAAATAGACTTTCATTCACTTACTCAGAGATAGAATACAGAAGCAATCAAATCACAAGATTTAAAATGAGTTCATCAATGAAACATCAAGCAAAAGAGTGAATGAATGAATCTAACCTAATAATGAGCCTAGCCAAATTTTGAGTCCATACCTGTTACAATGTCACTGATGTTTTTACATGCCAAAAGTTGCATCCAATGTATCTGATTTATACTTGTTGGTTCATATAAAAGTTGGGTGAAGTATCACATGGAAATTGGAGGGCACGTGAACATTTCTATTACAATTAATTATTTTGTATTGCAATTTCTATTAAATTTTAATTACATATATTTGTAGAATTCCCTAGTAGTAATCTAATAAAAATATGAAAGGCATTTGAATATATTCTGTGTCAAGGGCATGTGTTGGATTTCACAGTATGCTTTAATTCTGTGTATATATAAAGAGGAATTCAGAAAGAATCCCACAAGCCCAGGCCGCCCTCAGTGGTCCTCAAACTATGGCCTACAGCTACATATTGTATTTATTACCCTTTTGTTCTTTCATTTCAAAATAAACTATATGTAGTGTGCATAGGAATATGCTCATATTTTTTTTACTATAGTCCGGCCCTCCAATAGTCTGAGGGACAGTGTATTGGCCCCCTGTTTAAAAAGTTTGAGTATAACCATTAGGTGACACCTCCTTACCCCATTATATCCTCTGGGTCAGAAATTGAGTTGTAGAGAACAGTGACAGTTTCCTAAATTAGGAGAGAAGAGAAATTACTGACAAATGGGAAGTATTTTTTTTCCTCAGCCTTTAGAAATTCCATGTCTTTGGACTTAAATTATTTGCATTCCCAAGTAATGGTAATAGCTTTATCCTATGGTTACAATTATTGACCATTGCCCACACCATTTTTTACTTAGTGAAAAAGATTTAATCTGCAAATACAGAGAAAAGTCATTTGACAATTTTGAGAAGACTAACTCTACACAGGAGGTCTTTTTTCTAGGCTCTTTGACTCCCTGAACCATGTCTAGGATCTTCATGAATATACCAAACCTTAAGGGGATTGAGAACTGACAGCAAAGAAAAACATGGAGTATTGTAGTTTTCCTGTGATCCCTCCTTTGTAAGAGTTGAGTATCTAATATGGCTGTGTTTTATTTTTACCATACATTCGTATATATTAATTGGATGTGGTGGATTATAATGTCATAAGAAATTGCTAAAAGCTTAGAAAGCAAAGCAGAAGCTATGAAAGATGATATTATTCTAGGAATCATAGCAAACATAGCTATAAATCTTGTTAAAACCAGTACATTATAATTAGGAAAAATTTTATTCCCATGGTGAAACCTTATTCCCCTAGCTCTATTTTAATAATAAATATGAACTAACTAGCATTGTTGAAAAGAACTTTCTGCTTGGAGGCATTCAGTATTTTAGAGTATCAACATCATCTTGCCACTTTACTACTTCTTTTTTTACACTTAAGAATTTCTTTTTGATATTAACCTTCTATTATTTGAATATATATTTATATGATACACTCCAAAATTGATCAGTCATGCTATGCTCCATGAATCTTTTCTTAGATGACCTAGCAGTATAAAATCTACAACTGAGTTCAAAAACAGAAGTATGACTGGCTTTTCACTTGATGATTTTACTGAGATCAAGCTGCAGAGAAAGTTCTTTCCTGCGTGACATCCCTTGTATTTCTTTGTAATACAATGTCATCCCATTCAAAGGAGGAACTTTACTCAGCTGACCTTTAAGATAGCATCAAAATGTACAGCTTGAGATTCTATAAATCACTTGGACAACATGTTTGTAGAATCTAAGAGTTATTTAAGATAGCAAATAATTGATGTCTGTTCCCTTGCTTTTTGTATTGTTTTTTTGTTATTATTTTTTGTTTTGCTACATGAGATATGAAAATACTAATCAACACTGAGTTTAGAAATATTATGAAGTGCAACATAAGGCCATCAATTTGTACAAAAATTGTACAAATTTGTACAATTTGTACAAAAATTTATTCAGTAAATACACTTTATTTAAAATGAAATCTATTAACATATTAATAGAATGTCCTTTAGTATTAATATATTGTATTGGGAATCTGTGATATTTATATCTGTCATAATGACAGCTTTTAGAAGTAATTTCTATAGTGAAAGTGCTTTTTGGTTTAGGTTAAGAGCCAGAAAAGAGAATAATATGCTTGTCCTGCATGCAGTCAACCCAGTTCTGATCATTGGAACCACATTTTGGTCTCAATTTGTCTTGGCATAGCCATAAATTACCCCTGAGTTTAGAGCTGGGAATAACTCTTTGGCACAATCAAGTGTAGTCCAAAGGAATAGTAACAATAAAAAATAGTTTAAAGAAAATTTATAACAATTTCAAAAGAAATACATGTTTTTAGCTTTTCCTTGTATAAAATGATATATTTAATACATATAATTAATTTTGCTGACAACCATAATCATAACTACATATGTATTTTTTCCATGTTTGAACAGGTCTAGCTTTATAGACTCAATCTTTTTTCGCACAAGATGTAAACCAATCAGTGAATATCATGGGTATACCGACCAATGTAGCAGAAAGCTGGCCATCTCTAAAGAATAGTGCAGACCAAGCCTCTGCCTACCACAACCATACCTGCTACTTCCATCACCGAGAACCACAAATTTTCCTATAGTCCTGCCACATCACCTTTCATGATTTTCTTTGGGAACACCAATCGACCACACTGCAGGTACAATGGTTTTTTGGGTTGACAACATCAGGTCCTTTTGGAGATAGCATAGGTGCCCTCCCTCTGTTTCATTCTTCTGGGAGGCTGGCAGCTGAATACATACCCCGAAAAGTTGCAGTATCACTAATAGTGCTTTTAATTTCTGGACAATTTAATTTCTTTGATGCCTTCATCCCTATAGGAGAACATCAATTTAACAAAATTGACAGCTAACAAGAGTTTACTAAACCTTCTGCCATTGTATGAATGACATCTTTGGAGACACACTAACATTCACAAATGAATAAAATATATGTAATCACTTTCATTTGTAAAATGGAGATTTAATACATTTGACTGGCACATAGCAGTTTTATTTTTAGAACCAGAAATAATCCCCTAGTTCTTCTAGAGATTGTCCATGAGCACAGGCAGGGGTAGACCCAGAGTAGTGACAGACATGACTAAGAAACAAAAGCCAACTGAAATTTTCCACCAGAAAATGTAATTTATTTTTATAATAAGTGGTTAAATAAAAAAGTACCTTTGCTGAATAATATACTAAATTGTAATGAACATTCAATAACACTAAATTTAGAATTATTTAAATTCATCTTGGTTGATTTGTCCTACCACTAAGCACATGTTTAAAAATGACATTGTATTAGTAAATAAATGTATGATGAGAAGAAAACATAACATAGAAGTCAACCTAAGTATTGCTCATGTTGAGTAGGTAATTTTATTTTGAATAGTCATTTTTCTTGAAAGGCTAGAAAATTATAACAGCAGGATATTAGCATCTCAAAAAGAATCTAAACACAGTATCACATGAATCTACAAAATAATGTAGACTTTTCTATACAAAAATGAAAAGGTTTCTATTTTATAAAAAATAAATAAGCAAAAATAAGTTTCAGATTTCTTCTACATGGTTTTAAGCTTTCTATTTCCTTTATTCATAGATCTGTAATGTTCAAAGTCACCATAAATACTGTTTTTCTCTGCCCTTTAAAGTAGCTTATTTATTTATACATAAATAAAATAGACAATTTTATCAATATGATCATGTATTTCATTGATGAAATATCACTATAGCCAAAATTTTGAATTTGGAAAATAGAAATATCAATTGATGTGTTTTTGTGAATATTACTTTATTTCCTAATAAAAAGAAAGGAACAGTGTATGCTGAAATATTTTTAAGTTTTTCTTACACAGACGGGCTGAAGTGCTGGCATAAGCAGTAAGGTGTCTCTGCCTTGCCCATGCTAGCCTAGGACGGACCAAAGTTTGCCAGTGTCCCATATGATACCCCAAACCAGGAGAGCATTTTCTGAGTGCATAGCAAGGAGTAACCCCTGAGGGTCATCGGGTCTGACCCAAAAACCAAAAAAAAAAAAAAAAACCACCACCAACAACAGAATTGTTATATACAACCCATACATATTTATGTACATATATCCATCCATCCATACATACATACATACATACATACATACATACGCAAGGTTTCTTCTCATTTTTTTGAATTCTTTTTTTTTTTGAGGGGGGTCACACTCGGCTGCACTCAGGTTACTCCTGCCTCTTTGCTCAAAAATCGCTCCTGGCAGGCTCAGACCATATGGAATGCCGAGATTTGAACTACCGTCCTTCTGCATGAAAGGCAAATGCCTTAATTCCATGCTATCTCTCCTGCCCAAGGTTTCTTTTTTAATTATATCATACATTATGGTACCAAATATGAATAAATGCATATCATTTAAAGCACCTCTGGAGTAAAAGATTTGTTTATTTTACACATGATGATAATTATCTTAAAAACTATAGTTTTATTCATGGAAGGGAACTTTATTATCTCAATTTGTCCATAGAAAATATCTGATACTGTGCCAAATATTTACTTGAGATTAGATTGAGATTAGAAATACTCATCTAATTTATAGCTTCTAGAAGGACTCCTCCCATTTTTTGCTTGTTCTATTTTGCCCCCCCCACACTCTTTTTCTTTCCTTCTAACAAAACCACATAACTAGAACCATCTTGTTCTACCTCACAAATTGGAGAAATAATGGAGAGCACCAAGACCAAATAGTCATATGAACATCGAGTAGAAGTAACAAATGAAATAACAATTGAGGAGACTTAAACAAAATCCAAAACCAAGGACAATAGATTCAATACCCAATCTACAACAAGGAAGACCACTTATACTAGCAGTCCGGGGTGCAAAAGAGGGGGATATGGGATGCATGCTGGGAACAGGGAAGGAGGGAAAACAATATTGGTGGTGGGAATGCCCCTGATACAATGCCACTACGTACCTAAAATATTACTGTACTGTGAAAGATTTTTTAACCCACTGTGATAAAAAAATTAAAAAAAATAAAAAGAAACAAAGAGAAATACTCATCTAATATATCTATTATTAGAACTCATTAGACTACTTAAAATTTAAATCTTCGTTATTGAGAAAAGCAAGAAAAATTATTATATTAGTGTGTGCTGAAATAAAAGGTTTTATGAAAAGAAACCAGAATTCTTCTTTGTTTCCCTGCCTCTTTCTAATAGATTCTGAGTATCTTCTACATAAATGGATGGGTTTACTTCTACTAAATTTGAGATGATAGTAAATAAGGGGCCAGCGAGATAGCATGAAAGTAGTGCATTTGCCTTGTATGCAGAAGGAAGATCATTGGAATCCCGGCATTCCATATGGTCCCCCGAGCCTGCCAGGAGCCATTTCTAAGCATAGAGCCCGGATTAACATCTGAGCGCTGCTGGGTGTGACCCAATAAACAAAACAAAATGTGTGTAATCTAGACCAGAAAGTAAATTTGTCAAACAGATAAGCATTATGTTTAAAATTCTATTTGGGCCGAAGTGGTGGCACAAGCGGTAAGGCGCCTGCCTTGCCTGCCCTCACCTAGGACAGACCACAGTTGGACCTCTGGCATCCTGGGGGGGGGTGATTTCTGAGCACATAGCCAGGAGTAACCCATGAGTGTCACCGGGTGTGACCCCAAAACAAAAACAAACAAACAAAACGATTAATCTAGGGACCCTAGAGATAGTATGGAGGTAATGCATTTGCCTTGCATACAAACGGTCGGTGGTTCGAATTCCAGCATCCCATATGGATCCCGGAACCTGCCAGGAGCAATTTCTGAGCATAGAGCCAGGAATAACCCCTGAGTGCTTCAGGGTGTGACCAAAAAAAAAAAAAAAAAAAAAACAGTTAATAATTGTTTTAATTTAAAAAAGAGGCAGACACAATTTGAGGATAAAGTCACTCCTCACATAATTTTCAACTCAAAATGTGAAAATTCCAACTATGTCTTTATATTTTCATAAATATCAGTAGCAAAGTACTTAGGATCTGAGATATTTAATAGAACCATAACTAGGGCTTCAAAATCACCAAGGTTGGGTAATTGTGTCTAAAGTGATTGAAATAATTGTGAGGGCATCAGGAAACTAGAACAAAAGTTGACAAAATAGTAGAAAAAATAATTGAGTGTACATGGAAATTCCTAGAAGTTATTCTGAAATAGTCATGAGCTGAGTATGTGTACAAGTATGTGTCCTTTTATATATGCACTTATGTATGTATACTATTGTTACACAGTTTTATGTTTGATTTTGCAAATACATGATCTGAAAAAACTCATACCGTTTAGTTAGTGCTTAATGCTTTTCACATAGTGTAACTTCTTTATATCAATTTGAAAGCAAATTTATTTCCTAGTTCGTTTTGATATGATTGCATATTTTCTTTATATGTCTAATAATATAAAAATGTTGCTGAAAATACACTGTATTCTATTTATTTATTTTAATAACAGGAAAATAATTATTTTACAGTTCTATTATTTGACAAAAACGTATCTATGTTATTTAACTGTGTGTTAAAACTCAGTGCATTTCTTTTAAATTATTTATTTTTTAAGTTGCAAATACTTATTTAAAAATATAACTGATTATTTTGATTAGAATTATGTATATTTTGTTTTTATTGAAAATAACACGTGGGGCCCGGGAGATAGCATGGAGGTAAGGCGTTTGCCTTTCATGCAAAAGGTCATCGTTCGAATCCTGGTGCCCCATATGGTCCCCCGTGCCTGCCAGGAGCAATTTCTGAGCATGGAGCCAGGAGTAACCCCTGAGCACTGCCGGGTGTGACCCCCCCAAAGAAAAAGAAAAGAAAAAGAAAATGACACAAAATTCTATAAATATATAGCATATATGCATTTTATTATTCTATTCCTTTTATGAAGATCAAAATAAATTGAAAAATATTTAGATTTATCAAGTCTATAGCAGTCAAGTCATATATAATATAATTTAATATATATTCAAAGAAATATTAAATTTGAATTAAGTTTCTCACAAATTGGAAAAATATTCCCTTGCTTTTGTTTTAGATAAAATTATTAGACTTCCTAACTGGAACAGGAAGCAACTGGAAATTTCATTTTGTTTTGCTTTGTTTTCCTTTTGGGCCAGATTAGGCAGTGCTCAGAGCTAATTTCTGGTTCTCAGCTCAGTTATCTTTTTTTTCCAATTTAATGCTATAGTTCACAATACAATTTATTTTTTCCATAAGGTTGTTAATGATTGAATTACAGCCATATAATATACAACATTTTTACCAGTACTATATTTCCTTCACTAATGTCAACAATTTCCCTCTCATTTAGGAATCATTTCTTACTGATCTGAGGGAAACAAATTTGGTGCAGAGAATACAACCAGTATCTACCACTTGCAAAGCAAGTGTTTTACCCTATCGTACACTTTCACGCATATATAACTAGAAGTTTTTAATTGTTACTTGATTTTATCAATGTCTTTATAAATCAAGCATGCTCTTTAGTGAATGAATCTTTATTAGCATTTAATTTTTCCTGCATTAAAACCCAAATTATCATTTATTTAGTGACTTAAACAGTTATTTTATTTTCCTTTAAGTGAATGTGTTCCACTCAGCTGACCTTTTCTTATCTCTACTCTACAGTTAGTTGGAAAACTCGCTCTGCTGGGTCTTCAGGATCTTCCTTCAAGTTTAATATTCTTTATTGATGGCTTGATTGTCATACTTGACCAATGCAGTCTCCTTTATATTTTGCTTTATGAGAGGAGAGTGGTACTTCCTCAGAATATGGTACCTCAATTTCTAGGAATAACAAGTTAGCTAAGTAGCATAGAGTCACATTTATTATAATCTATTACAAAAACATTTTTAATACTGAGGCAAGTAGGTGTCTCCATCTATAGGTCCCATATCTAGAAGTGTTGAAATTAAGCTTCCTTCAATCTACTACAAATACTAAGTAACTGCTGTATGTAACTGTATGATGGTCTGTAGTTCTTTGAAATAATTGTCCTTGGTAAACAAAGATCCTAAAAATAAATTACGGAGAGGAGAACACAGTTAATTTCTTTTATTTCCTGTAAAAAATCGATAAACTGAACTTGAAGAATGGTAATATGTTAGACTTCAAATTCTCAATATATATGTGTATATATATATATATATATATATATTTCTAATATGACATTCCTCAGTGTTTTGAGATTCAGAAAAAATAACTGCATCCAGACACACATATACAGCTGGGATTACTTTGAAAGATCTACACATTTTATCATATAATAACATTATAACAAGTTCCAATATTGCAAATAAGAATCTATGCTGAGAATAAATTTAACTTTGAATTCCCTGGGGCGGGAAGTTTTACAACAAACTTACAAATATAATTTGTTTAGAAGGTAAAACAACTAATACTTTTATAATGGGAAAGAATTTACAGCAAAATGATAGCTAATAACTAGACATTATGATATCATATACCATGGTTTGTAGTTGGACTAAATTTGATTGAGAAAATGAAAGAAGTTGGGTCAAAACAATGGAAAAGTGAATATGGAACTTAATTTACATAATGCTGATGGGGTGTACTTAACTGCTACTCAATATAATTTTCAGAATTTAAAAGGAATAATTTCAGAGATCAGAATCATGAGGAAGCATTGAATATTGCTAGTTTTGACACTCAAAATTGTAGATTTCTGTTACTCCCTAATTCTTTGTTTGTTTGTTTGTTTTTTCAGGCCACACCCACTTTGATGCTCAGGGGTTACTCCTGGTTAAGCGCTCAGAAATCACCCCTGGCTTGGGTGGACCATATGGGACGCCTGGGGATTGAACCACAGTCCTTCCTTGGCTAGCACTTGCAAGGCAGACACCTTACCTGTAGAGCCACCTCGCCGGCCCCAACTCCTTAATTCTTATTAGAAATACATATTTCTGTGAGAGAAAATAACGTATCACATGTCCAGTTTTAAGTTATATGAAAAATACTTATGACAAATTTTTATGTATAAGGTAACTTTTGTATGAAATAATTTTGGTATTACTTGTATTTTCATAATAAAATTTATCGATTTTGTATGCTATGATTAAATTAGAACCATTATTGTATTGCAAAACTATCAAAATTTTGAAATATTTGTAACATAGTAATTTTCAAAGTCTAAGACATATACTTTTTATCAAAAATGGGTTAGTAGTAAAATAACGAGTTGGTCAGTATTTTAGTTAGTTATATGAATCATCAAAGATTCGAGAAAATATTTAAATTATGCTCTGAAATATTCCTAATAGCAAGAAGTCATCTTATATGTTTCTTTGAATTGATGGTTTTAAACAAAAGCAAATTTTAAAAGTTATTTTTTCTTTTTTAATATTTTACTCAGAAATATTCTTATTGAAATAAACACTATTCTAACGTTACTTCAGAAATTTTAAAAGTTTATGTTTATACTATTTGACAATACATTTATTTTAAAGACTAGAATCAAATCACTGTTTTTATGCATACTTTTTCATCTCAATTCAGATTTTCTGAATGTTAAACAAACTAATATATTGTATTATTGTTTCAATTATATGAGTTTTTCAGACTTTATTAAATTTTTCCAGAAGCCTTTTTTTTCCGTTTTAAGACATTTAGGATTAAATCAGTATTCAGAGATTGTATGCTTAATAATCATTACACAGGATTTGCTTTTCAATATCCCTAGGGTATTAATCTTTTGAAAATTCACTTGTTATTGAGATGACTCTTTTTAAAATATTTCTTCATTCCCAAAAGCACAATATAATAGATACTAGTTCTGCTTTCATGGTGTATCGACTAATTTGAAATCATGGCAGATCTTAAGCTTTCTTTAGTTCAAATGTCTCCAATTGCCAGGGGTGATGTTCATTCAATTAATGTTTGCAGAGTAAATTAATTCTATCTATATTTTTGCTAACTCCTCTTTTACTGAGTTTATTCTGAAAACAGTGTCATGTTATCATCCTAGTGGAGTGATTTTTATTTTATTTCTTCACATCTGATACTATTTCTTGTGATATCATGTTAACCTTTTAAAGTCTTACATATCTCATAAAACTCTTTCAAACCAGCTTTTAACCAAAGCAAAACAAATGCACATTTTAAAGAGAGTTATTTCCAAAAATACTTACATACTTAAATCTTTTGGGGAACATGCTTTATAACTCCATAGATAAGTTTCTGGCTTGTTTGGGGGTACTTAGATAGTAATACTATTTTTCACATTTATGTTAAAACAGACAACTGATTTAAAATGGGTATACCATACCTTCTTAAGGAGTCTATCTGATAAAATAAACAGTCATCTGATGTTTTCCAAACAGGTTCATAATCAGTCACACTAAACATATATTTCTTAGTGTAGGAATAATATCGCTTCAGTAACTGGCAAGAATAGTCAATTCAGATCACTGTAAGTGGAGAAATATTTAAATAATAATTAGTAGGTTTAACTAAAATTACGAACAGAGTTCAAGATACCAAACCTTGATTTGCAAATATACAGTATAAAGATACATTAAATCTTATTTTGGGGGAGGGCAGTTTGAGCCACACTAGTTTTGACACTCAGGGGTTACTCCAGGCTATGCGCTCAGAAATTGCCCCTGGCTTGGCGGGACCATATGGGACTCCAGGGGAATCAAACCGTGGTCCACCCTAGGCTAGCGCTTGCAGGGCAGAAGCCATACCTCTAGCGCAACCTCTTTGGCTCCAAGATGTATTAAATCTTATTTTAAATAATAATTGTGTTGCTGCATATCAAGAAATAAATGTGAAGAAAATTATATTGATCATATTTTGCTATTCTTTTGACTTGACACCTGGTGGATCCTTTTGCATTATTATTTATATATCTAATTTCTTCTTTTGTATTACTTTATTTAAAGATAGGTGTCACTTTCTTCAGACTTTTTATACAGTATTTGCTTTGAACAAAATTCAAACAACTATAATCACAGTGCCTTTTGCTTGAAATGCAAATATTTTATTTATTGATGCAGTTTCTCTAGAAGATTTGAACAAGAGTTAAGGAAGAACACAGAAAACTCCATAATGATGGTAATTTGTGTTTCGTTGATCTACCAAGTGAATTTTAAAACCAAAGAATATTACAAAGGAGGATAAGTCATTAATAACTATCTGAATCTCATGTGAATATTTAACTGTAAACCATGATATCTCATAATAATTAAATCATGAATTAAAATGTTAAATATTTAAAATATTAAAATCAAAAGTGTGAATATTATGATTCAGGATCCAAGTTAAAATTTACTGTGAGTCTTGGTTAAAATTAACATATTAAAAATGTGAGCATTTATAAAAACTAATTATGTTATTTTTCTCAAAGACAATTGGTGCTCAGGGAACTTGGTTCTCCATCAGTGGTACTTGGACAACCCATCTGCAATTCAAGATTCTGTGGATATGATGCTACTTGACTTACCTATGTCACATGGGATATTCAGGAGCTGTGAGAACTGTTCCTAATAGTGCTCAGCAGACCAATCTTGGAAATTGAATCTATACAAGGCATATATCCATCAGTGTAATATCTCCTGGCCCATATTGTGCTTCTTTTCATTGATGATAAACTATCTGAAATAAAAATGTTAACAAAGCAAACTTTAACAAAAAGTAAATCCTTAGGAACCACTTAAAGATAAAAGGGAAATTGATGAATTAATTTCAATAAAAATCAATAAATTGAAGACAAATAAATGAAAATATACTATATATTGAAGCTATAATACTATTGATTGAAATGCATGAACATCCAAACTTAATATCTTCAATAAAATTCCTATAAATATTTTTCTAATTTCATATCGAAATAGAAAAACAATCACTCATAACATTTGTATGAACCTCAATAAACCTTAAGTAAACAAAGCAGACTTCAAAAAGAAAAACAATGCTGGAAGCATCACATTTCTTTATTGTAAACTATTGTACTACCTGATTAATAAAATGAGCATTTTTCCAAAGAAAATATGCAGATTCCTGATAGATCCATGAAAAGATATCCCTCAACTCTTGATATTATGAAAGTATAAATCAAAACAATACTATCACTTCAAAATTGTGAGAGGTAAGTAGCTTTACACATTAAGATAAATACCATTAGCAATACTCATACTATTATTAGCTGGAGTTTGTGTTATATAGTAGGGCTTTTGTAAATAATAGATATTAGTTGTCTTAGAATAATAGCTAAGGTTATACATCTGAAGGACTGGCTAAAGACAGAATGCTTTTATTATTGGCAATTAGTTTTTCTAATTGGTATGAACCTGCAAATCTTAAAAGAATATTATTCCTCAGTGGGCAATACAGAAACTTAGGAATAATACAGTTTAAAAAATTCAACAGGAAAAAAAGGAAGGCTTTGTGCAAGATAATATAAAATCCAGTACCCATTAAATGATGCTCTATTGTCGATTAGTAAATTGAGAAACTTTTAATTTCTTTGAGAAATTACATTAATTAAATTATTCTTAAAAGATGAATTTTGACTTAGTTATATATTTAGAGGTAAAACGTCTTAATTTATTTTTAACTATTTGATAATAATGTTTGCTTAGACATTGAATACATACGACCTCTAAATTATGGTGCTAATGAACCAATAAAATTAATAATTAATAGTAATATAATTCCACAAATTATACAAATATTAAAACAATATTAGATTGTCCTCTGAGAAAGCACAAGTAATATGAATAATTACTCACTTTTAGGATTTTAAGATATGCATAAGAGAAATAGCTACTTAGAAACAGTAAATAATTAATATTATCAATTTCACAGTGAGCTCACCAAACTAAACAATCAAATTTAGATAATGTCACTCAAAACGAGTTCTATCTCTAGCTCACCTTTTGATCTTCCAAGCCCAGGCAGTAATGCTCCTTGAAAGCAGAATCAGGAATAAGCCCTGAGCTTCACCAGATATAACCTCCCACAGAAACAGAATGGTGTAAAATACTTAATAGATATTTTATGAAAAGAAATATACAAATAAACAATAATCACATAAATGATTATGTTTTTACTTATTATAAGGCAACTGCAAGTCAGAATGGCATTTTGCTATCATTTACACCTAATAAACATACTTTAAAAGCATACCTTAAACTACTACTAGTAGGGTTTGAAGAAGAGAAGCACATATTCATTAGATTCACCAGTTATGTCTAGATATTTATTTTAAAATACAAAACTAAGGGGCCAGGGAAATAGCATGGAGGTAAGGCGTTTGCCTTTGATGCAAAAGGTCATCAGTTCAAATCCCAGTGCCCCATATGGTCCCCCGTGCCTGCCAGGAGCAATTTCTGAGCATGGAGCCAGGAGTAACCCCTGAGCACTGCCGGGTGTGACCCAAAAACCAAAAAAAAAAAAAATACAAAACTACTTAATTTGAAAATATATGTGCAGCCTAAAAGATATGCGCGTCCTATGTTCATTGCAGTGTCTCTTGTAAAGTCAAGATATGGAAATAACATATTCGTGTAATGCCAATGAGTAGATACATTTTAGCAAGTCTTTAGACACTAAAAGTCTAAAAAATGTTTGTGATTATGTCACTTCAATTACACAAAAGTATGATACAATATGCTTTTACTTATTAAAAATGAGATAGTGTCCAGTCACAAGAAAAATGAAATTATTATATATATATATTTTTTTTGTAACTTTCATGGATAGACTGGAAATAATCCTAAATAGACTAAGAAAACATATACTGGGAGATAAAAAACAAAACATGGAGGAAAATAAAAATTAACCACTTGATATTTACAGTAGAAATTAGTTATCATAGTTATAGAACTTTGAAAGGGTGATTTAATTCTAATGGACAATGGTAGGATAAGGGATTTAGTTGTGGAAATATACAGTTTGAAGAAGTAGAAATATTTACTGTCTTCTCCCCCAAAGTTTTGAAAGGCAACATTTCCTTAATTTTCCAAAACCATAAAGTTATAATTTTATCAAGCATCACACTTGGGGCATTGAAGTTCATACTAAATGGTACTTTAAATTAGTCTGAAAATATCACATGTCAAAAACATGTATGATGTTTACTTTAGAGAAGCTTCATCTTAGAAAAAATTTAACATTTTCTATGAAATAAATTGTTTCACCCACAAAATACATATATTACAAATCCTCACCCCAGTGTTATTACACGTGGAGCCTTAGATAAATTATTAGATGAAGTGCTGATTGGAGATTGCCCGTTATTGGAATAGTGTCATTTTCAGGTATGGGCAGAAAAGACTGTTGACTGCAGGCCAGAATGATGGCCCACACCTGAAACCAAATCAATCAACACCTTGAACTTGGTCTTTCCAGGCTCAATAACTGGGAAAAATAAATGTCAGATGTTTAAACTACCCAGCCTTTAGTATTTTGTTACAGCAACCCGAGCTGACTTCAGAGGGCATTCAGATAAGAAATACATAATATTTCTTTGAAAATAAAAATGTGCTTCGATGAAACCTTTATGCCAACGATGCCCTTTCAAATGTTTCACAACGTTTTTCTTTTCCTTTGTAGAAATGATTTTCAGAGCATTCAAGTTATAAGACACACTCCCTTTTCTTTGCCAAAAAAGAAATCAATACCACTGGAGTGCATAGGCCAGAGGATAGGAGTAATTTTCCTGTATGACTTAAGATCCTGAAAAGAAATTATATGAAGTAACTGATGCAGGAGAGTGTAAAACCATTCAAAACCTCACCAGTACTAGAGCAGTTATGCTGCAAATTGGTTCCAAAAAGGTGTTAATTTTTTCCTCTCAATGGAAAGAAGCTGATTTTTAATTTTAATGATTTTTAAAAAGCCAAATAATAAATATAATATTTATTTCTATTTGAGATAGATAGTAGTATATTTTTAATATAAAATCTTTATATAATCACCATGATTACAAGCATAATTATAGTTGGGTTTCAGTCATAAACAGAATAGCCCCCTTCACCAGTGTAACATCCTCATCTCCAATGCCCCCATATCCCCCTCCGCATCCTCAGTCTATATCCAAGACAGGCATTCTACATCACTCACTTATTAAGATTGTCATGATAGTTGTTAGTGTAGTTATTTCCCTAAGTCTACTCACTGTGAGCCAGTTCTTACAGCCCTCATCTCTATTGTCTTTGAACATTATTACATTAAAATTATCACATTATTACATTAAAATCCTTATTTGTTAGATACTGCTACATATTTTAGTTTGCTAATATTTCCTGTACTAGTATTTCTTGAATTGGAAAAACTGCAGTCATGTATAATGATATGTAGCTGGTGATTCTAAATCTGGTGTTAATTGCCTAGTGTAGAGTGTTATTTCTGTATATTATATAACCTCATTTACCACCTAAGTCATCAAAGCTGCTAAAAATCTTTCAGGTTTCAGCTTTGAGAGAAAGTGGTCCTGACTACATTAAAACTCCAGTGCTAAAAAAAAATAGTAATAATAAAAATAAAACAGCACTGCATCTCTTTTTTTTTCTTAAAACCCATAGATAAGTGAGACTATTCTGTGTCTTTCTCTATCCCTCTGACTTATTTCATTCACATAATAGATTCTATTTACATACAAGTATAAGAAAATTTCATGACTTCATCTCTCCTGACGGCTGCATAATATTCCATTGGGTATATGTACCACTGATTCCTTAGCCATTCATCTGTTAAAGCCATTCATATTATTTGTTTACAGAGTGTGGCTATTGTAAATAGCACTGCAATGAATGTAGGTGTGAGGAAGGGATTTTTTGAATTGTATTTTTTGTTCCTAAGATATATCCCTAGGAGTGGTATAGCTGGATCATATGAAAGCTCATTTCCTAATTTTTGAGGAATCTCCATATTGTTTTCCATAAAAGCTGGATGAGACTGCATCCTCACCAGCAGTGAATAAGAGTTCTTTTCTCTCCAAATTCCCACCAGCACTGCTGTTCTCATTCTCTGTGATGTGTGCCAATCTCTGTGATGTAAGGTGGTACCTCATAGTTGTTTTGATTTGCATCTCCCTGATGATTAGTGATGTGCACATTTTTATGTGCCTTTTGGTCATTTGTATTTCTTCATTGAAGAAGTGTCTATTCATTTATCCCCCCCCCATTTTTGATGGGGTTACATGTTTCTTTCTTGTTAAGTGCTGTCAGTATTTTATATATTTTTAATATTAGCCCCTTATTTAATGGGTATTGATTGAATAGTTTCTCCCATCCTTGGGTGTCTTTTGTATTCTAGGCATTATTTCCTTTGAGGTGAAGAAGCTTCTCATCTTAATATATTCCCATTTGTTTATCTCTGTTGCTACTTGTTTGGAGAGTGCTGTTTCCTCCTTGAAGATGCCTTGGACTCAGTGTCATAGAGTGTTTTGCATACATGTAGTTCTATATAACGTATGATTTCAGGCCTGATATCAAGATCTTTAATCCATTTGGATTTTACCTTTGTACATGGTGTTAGATGAGGGTTTGTGTTTGCTTTTTTGCAAGTCACTAACTAGTTGTGCCATCACCACTTATTGCTCCATTTTTTATTTCTTTATCCTTTATCAAAGACTAGTTTATTGTATGTCTGGGTATTATTTTGCAAAAATTTTACAATTATTATTCTCAATGGAGATAAACTAAAAGGTTTCTCTAAAATCCAATACAAGATAAGACTGCTCTCTCTCACCATTCCTATTCAACAGAGTACTGGAAGTACTTGCCCTAGCAATTAAGCAAGAAAAAGCTGTCAAGGGCATCCAAATAGGAAAGGAAGAAGTCAAGCTCTCACTGATTGCAGATGACATGATACTGTATCAGAAAACCTGAAAGACTGCCAAAAAGTTTTTGTTTTGTTTTGTTTGGGGGCCACACCAGGCAGTGCTCAGGGATTACTCCTGGCTATCTGCTCAGAAACAGCTTCTGGCAGGCACGGGGGACCATGTGGGATGCTGGGATCCGAATCAACCACCTTAGGTCTTGGATGGGCTGCTTGCAAGGCAAACGCCGCGGTGCTATCTCTTCAGCCCCAACCAAAAAGTTTTGAGAAACAATAGATTCATAAAGCAAAGTGACAGGCTACAAAATTAACACTTAAAAATCAATAGCTTTCTTATACACCAATAATAATAGAGAATAAATATTTGTATATGTAAAATATTTGTAAAATTTTAATCAAAATTCTTCTAAAAAACAAAAACCAGGCCAAGATGGGTTCACTAATGAATTCTTTTAAGACTTTCTAGAGGAACTCCTACCAATCCTTTTCAGGCTCTTTCATAAAATTGAAAAAAGTGGAACACTTTTAAATAGTTTTTATGAAGCTAATATCACCTTCACACCAAAACTAGAGATGCTGCCCCAAAAAAAAACAACCCCAAAATTACAGAGCAATATCTCTGATGAACACAGATGCAAATATTCTCAACAAAATTCTCTTTTTTTGGGGGGGGGTTGAGGGGAGGTTGTTTTGTTTTTGTTTTTCGGCCATACCTGGTGACGCTCAGGGGTCACTCCTGGCTATGCACTCAGAAATCGGCTCCTGGCTTAGCTGACCATATGGGATACCGGGGGATTGAACCATGGTTCTTCCTAGGCTGGTGCACACAAGGCAGACGGCTTATGTCCTGCACCAGAAAGAAAAAAAATATTGTCTTTGATTTGGTGCTAAATTAAATCACAAACAACTTTGTAACCATAGTCTTTAAATAAAAGAATACCAAAAAGAAGTCTAGCATTTTATCCTATGAAACAAGCTGTTTTTGAAAGTGATTACAATATTTTGGAATATGGTACTACCAAGGAACTTTACAGAAAACTTGATAAAGACATGGAAAATGATTCAATTTTCTTAGTGAATTACTATACAAAAAGAAAATACCATAATTTTCTTAAAGCAAAGAGAAAAATATTGCCCAAAAGTTTTGGATAACATATTTTTGGTCCATGAAAAGGTCACATAATATATTTTAGTTGATATAGTTTTATATATTATGCTTTTCTAAACAAACCAAAATATGTTCTTTATATAAGAGCTTTGCTTGTCATTTAAAAGAAGAATTCTGACATGCAACTTTCAAAAGTTTTATTATGTATTTATGCTATAAACTTCTTTATCATTCCTTTGCTTATATATCAATTAATAATATAGGCTTCACTTATTTTCTGAACTTATTATTATTAATATAAGTTCAAATTTACATAATCTTTATCAGAATTTACTATAACTGTAGTGATACATAGGATCAAATAATAACAAATACTAAGTATGTAATTAATTCAAGCATGTGGAATTAAATGGCATCAATACAGAGTATAAAAATTGTAAATATATATGTGAGATATGACCTGGGTACCCCTCAATGCTACCATCAAAATAGCATCTCTTATTTATTGTATCTTGGATCTTCTTTTACACAGTGTTACTTGTTGATTTTGTTTTGACTTAAGCACCTGGACTTACTCCTGGTACAGGGTCACACATCCCTGGTTTTCAGGAGGTTTAATTCCTGTTTTCTGGCATCAGACTTTGCATTTGTCCTTATCCTGCAAATGGTTCCTCGGAATATTTCATTCTTCATCATTTTAAATAGGGTTTACATCTATTCAGACAACCCATTCCAAAAGTCAATTACCCAGTTACATCCTTGGAATATACCCTTGGTTGGCCCCAAGGATTATAACATTTGCAAAACTTCTTCTGTCAAAATCCTTCTTTAGATTTCTGTTTAAAACAGGCCTGGAAATTTGCCCTAATGATAGCCTACAATTTTAGGATATGTTTTCCTTAGTGCCTTTCCATTTTTTTAAAATACACTAAGATCATTAATATGTCATTATGTCTCAGGTTCAGAGACTGGAGCATATGAGCCATTTTTATTATATCGAAAATACAAGAAAATATATTATTTAGGCATAGCTTTTTTTTTTATTTTGGCCACACCCAGTGATGCTCAGGGGTTACTCCTGGCTATGCACTCAGAAATCACCCCTGGCTTGGGGGACCATATGGGATACCGGGGATCGAACGGTGGTCCGTCCTAGGCTAGCATGTGCAAGGCAGACACCTTATGCTCTGCATCACCTCTCCAGCCCCACCTTAGACACAACTTTAACTCAAACTAATACTTTAAAGACCTGTGAAGAATTTATTACCTCCATTATTATATTTATTGACATTACATTACTACATATTTTAGTGTCAGAAATGTCATTTTATATTTTTATGAAAATTAATTTCACTACTATCTTGTATTCAGTGCATTTAATATTAATTCACCTCTGATCTTTTTTCACTTTTGGAACAAATCCATTTATTTCTGTTATATTTATGTTGATTTTTTGTTTCTGTTTGTTTGTTTTGATTTGGGAGCCATATATAAGGACACTCAGGGGTACTATTGGCTCTGCCCTCAGAAATAACTCTTCGCAGGCTCCAAGGACATATGGGAAGGTGGGGGTTGAACTCAGGTCATCTGTGTTAAAGGCAAATGACTTTCCATTGTGCCATCACTCCTGACCTGTTCTGTTGTATTTAAAAACTCAGAACAATATCATCACTTAAAAAATCACAATATGCTTGTTTATAAAATAAAAATTAAGCTTACTAAATACTTTGATGTAAAATAAATTATTTTCTACTTTTTAGGTTTGTATTTTTTCTTTGAAAATTAGAGGGTTACTTTTTTCCTTTTTTAAACTTATTCTGCTTTTGAGGTTTACATTTAACTTCATTAATTACAGATGTGGTATATTTAGAATAATTCTACAACTTAGCTTCTTCATAATTATCATTGTATTATAACTTCCATAATTTCCATACTTAATTTCTTTATTAGCTATTCTTATTTTGACACTTGCCATTCTAAACCCTGATTGTTTCCATTCGTTTCTATTTTTGTTGGAATAAACACATATCTACCACCTCCAAACACCCCTTCAGGTTTATCATAGAGACTCCCCAGAAAGAGCCATTTTCTAAAATATTAAGAATGACCTCTCCTTTGTATGGAGGCCTTGAATCACATAAACCAGATATTACTGAAATCTGAGCGATATGTAATTTCATTCTGCTCCCTTTGCTGTGAAATATAGAACCATTGGTGTCATGAAATCGAAGAAGGATAAAAATGAAGGTCTTTACTGATAGAAGCATGTGCAGTTTATATTAGATTAAGAAGGATGGAAACAGAGCTGTAGCTTTTGAAATACATGAAAAACTACAGTAGCAAGGAAGATACTGGCAGGTCAGGGGTGTAAATGGAAATAACTACTTTAGGGACAGACTGCTCAAGACCCATATTGAGAACCTGTGTGTCGCATATTTCCAGAAAATCAATTTATTTTCAGTAACTTGGGAGCACTATGGTTTATGAAATATAGTTATAGTTCAACTGTCAGCACAAAGCAAGATTTCAAAGTGAATTCAACAGTGTTATTTTGCTCGTTTAGGAGAAAAACACATCAAATATTTTACTTCACTATGCATTTTTTTAGTTCTCTGCAGAATGCAACCAACTAGCTAACTTTGTGCATATGTCCACTCCTATTACATTAAAATTATCTGAAACTGTATATAAACGTGATCATATGACAGATATGAGTCATAAGTAAATTTGTATTTCTGAATAAAATAGACAGCTATGAGAGAAACACCTTTTGCTTATTAGTCAATGCTTTGATAAGTGACTAATAAAATCATCTTTCTTTAAATACTTTGGAGTGCTTATCAACAGTTAATTTTCATTTATAGATTGATATCCTTTCACAATAAATTATAATCAAAATCCAACAGTTCAAATATGATCTTTAATACTATAAAATGGTGGTCAGTGATTGGAAGGTACAAATACTTATAGTTGTCATACAAAAAATATTCCAAAAAAGAAATAAATATACTTTTGATAGTGTTTGATAATTTTAAATAACTGTTGTGTTTTATTAAATCAATCTTTTATTCAATAACATTTAAATATGAGAAAATAAATATCATATAAATATTTTAATATATAGAGAATATTATGTTTTTGTTTTTGTTTTTGGGCCACACCCAATGATGCTCAGGGGTTACTCCTGGCTTTACTATCAGAAATCGCTTCTGGCTTGGGTATCAAACCAGGTCTCTTCTGGGTCTGCCACGTGCAAGGCAAATGTCCTCCTGCTGTGCTATTGCTCTGGCCCAAAAATATTATTTCTTCTAATTCAAGTAATTCAACCACTTTCTGTTGGATAGAGAAAGAGATAAAAAATTATACTGAGAATTTTTAATTTACTTAATTCCAATGGACAATATATTCCTTCAATTCCAGTATAGTAATCAAGTGACCTATTAGTGAGACCCTGGAATTTAGTGATCTTTTCTATTTTCCATAGATTAACATGTGATATTACTTTGACTACATTGAGGGGGGTATTTGAGGAAATTAATACATTTTACTACAGTAGATTTTTTGGTTTATCACCCTCACCACAGTCATGTTTTTTGCCCATCTCAATTAAAAATTGGAACATGGTATTTGAAATTGATCTAGCATTGAGGATAGAAACTATATGAATAAATTGCACACACTTGGAGGCCACGCAAAATACAACATCAAGTCAAATGCAGTGTATTTAATCAATAAAGTGCAACAAATGTCAAATGTTTCTATTAGTAGCACCACATGTCTAAACAGCTTTTTCATAAATGACTGAAGTATATATGTCTTAGTGACTGATGATACTTCTAGTGTGCTAAAAATGTAGTATAAGAATATCATTAAAATTATCAATATAAACTTAATTTAATTTTTCAGGACATTATATTCAGCTAGGATGGCTTTCTTGAAACATGCCAAAAACATAAGTGATGGAATTGTTATGTGTTATCAATATGCATTTTTGCTTATAATGTCTTAAAATTTATATTATTTACATTCTATTTTTGTTTTTGATTACTATATAAAATAAATCATAAGTTGCTGCTGGCAGTTTCTGTACTACAGCTCCAGGGGGCTTTAATGAGTCCACATCAGGGAGTGGAAGACAGGAACAAGCTAATGGAATATGAAATATGAAATAATGAAAGCACACACAAGTATGTGGAGTCAAGACACCTTCTGGCAGGCATGCAACAAGTTTAATTTTTAAGCAGGGAGTTTATATAATGGGTAAGGCCAGCACTAGGTATTGAGAAGAATATTTACAATTACAAAGCAGAGTTTAACAGTAAACAATACATTAAGCTATGGATGTGAGCCATAAGAATATTGAGTTACAAAGAAAAATGTCACAACTCAAGGCAGCTCTTAGCAAACTGACTTCAGATGTAAAATAAGGGATTATTAAGAAGTAGAAAGAATTCTAGGAACACAGTCTTTACTTGGGGTAGTTTCAATTATTTTAGAGGTCAACTGAAAGAAAGAGCTAAATCCACTAAAGTGTAGTTCCCATTTTCAGGGATTAGTTAATAGCCCAGGATCTGCAATCTGGCGATGTCCTTAATCACTGGAAACTGAGGCTGAAAGGACATATCTGAAAAAGAAAGAAAAATATTGTCTTTAATTTGGTGCTAAATATTATCCAGAAAAGGGGTTCTCTTAGTAATCTTTGGTGTTGGAATTTCTGAGCCAAAGAATCTGATTGAGAATATATTTTGGCCTGAGAATTTACAAGGGAGAGATAACCAAACATGACAGAAAATGTGATGTTGATTCCATAGCATGAATTTTATTTTCGGAAATTCCTCAACTATCCACCCAGGGGAAGAAGCATTCACAGCGGGCCTTTTGAGGAACCCTGTGGTGGTTATTTCAGTTCTCCACGCCAGGGAAATTTGGGGATACATTTGGTGGGCCTCCTGAGTTCTACTTAAATGGAGATGTCTATGCATGGCTTGGCAATAAGTTATATGTATGTTTTTTTTTTTTTGTTTTTTTTTTTTGGTCACACCCCGCAGTGCTCAGGGGTTACTCCTGGCTCCATGCTCAGAAATTGCTCCTGGCAGGCACGGGGGACCATATGGGGCACCGGGATTCAAACCAATGACCTTTTGCATGAAAGGCAAACACCTTACCTCCATGCTATCTCCCGGGCCCCAGTTATATGTATGTTATACATATGTATGTTATAACTACACACATAGTTTTCAGGGCCATACCTGGCAGTGCTTAGGATTTACTCCCTTATCTGGGTCATAATCATTCTTGACAGTTAAGTAATATATTTTAATGAACAGATTGGCCCTCTGTACTTGTCTATCTATAAGTTTACTGGGAAAAAATATGTTAGAGGAATTCCTCTACCACAGAGATCTGTACTTTGACAGTTGTCTGAAAATCTCTATTGCTATATGACTCTGATTTTACAGATGTAGTAAGTTGTAATATCACTGCGGAATTTTTTCTCTTTAGTTTTAGGCAGCAAGATTGGGTTGAAAACCCAGTGATTATAAAGAAGGATAAGATTTGGGTTTTGCATAGCAAGTCTTTTTTCTTATTTTTTGGAGCCTCTATTCTAGTAATACAATTTGCTTCAGTTGTTAACTTTAGCAAACTATTTTTTTCTTTACTGCAGTATTACCTGCAAGATTTTGCTCTAACAAAATTAATGGATAAATATGTGGTAGTAGCAATTACACTAAAAGGTCATAGGTTATTAAAAGGAAGGAGTTAGAATCAATTTGGTAGCAAATTTCATTTGCCTATTATTTTTCTTCAACAACTTCATCTTTAATTTTCCAACACATTTCATGTATTTATATCCCTTACATATCATATTTAAGTGCAATATTCCATCATTACTTTCTTTTCAATCAAAGACACCTACTTTATATATATATATATATATATATATATATATATATATATATATACCATCAGTACAAACTAGTCTTTTTTATAATAGTTGGAGTACTTACCCTTCTACAAATATGAATTTATTTGCTGTTACTCCGATTAGTTATTCTTTACTTATCTGATTATTTTATCCTTAACATTTCTCAATTTTGTTACTAAATGTGAAATCTCTACCTATAGAAAATGTTGTTACTGAATACTCATAGAACTACTTTCCTAATGAGATTTATCAGTTACAACAGTAGTAATTGGCTGAATTGTGTCATTTTGTGTCTTACAATTTCTTTAACTTAGACCTTTAAAAATAATTTATCACTGAGTTACAGTAATATGAGATGTTGGGAATATCGTTATGCACATCTTCGTGACTCTCCACACCCACCCCTAAAATCTAGTACTATTCTTGCTATTAAATTGAGTATTTCTATTAATTTTCCACCTTTTTTCCTTTTCCTCTAGTAACTACCATAATTTTTAAAGTATAAGAATAATTTATGTTTATTTGCTGTTTCATCAGCTTGGTGATTTCTATTGCACACGAACGTGGTGCAATGTGATTATTTCTTCTTAACTTTAGGAATGTGGCTACCGATCATCTTTAACTTTAATTTATCACATCAACTTTCAACCAGTTGGTTGCAAACATATACAATTTCACATGTATTATTAGCTGAGTAGTATACATTAAGTAGATAGTCCACATCATATCTACACAGTTATTTATTTATGACTTCTACATAATTTTCATGTCCTGGCTATTGCTAATAACAATTTTGTGATCATAAATGTGCAGACACTTTCAAATTAGTGCATGCAAAAATTAACATGTTAGAGTGTAAAACCATCAGTTGAGGATCATGTATCATTTTCATTTATATATATATATATATATATATATATATATATATATATATATATATATATATATATATATATATATATATATATATATATATTAGTTTTTTGAGCCACACCCGTTTGATGCTCAGGGGTCACTCCTGGCTTAGGGCTCAGAAATTGCCCCTGGCTTGGGGGGACCATATGGGAAGCCGGGGATTGAACCACGGTCCTTCCTTGGCTAACGCTTGCAAGGCAGACACCTTACCTCTAGCGCCACCTCTCTGGTCCCTCATTTATATTTTTAATTAATTGCTGCAGTGTTTTCTAAACAGTGATTGCAATGACATCTATCTGTTGGCATTTTTGTTTGATTAATTATGTATTTACAATCTTGAAGCTGGTTCTATAATCGGAGAAAACTACGTAGTATAGTGATAGTTAAGAATGTTGAGGCTTTCTTCTCTTTCTTGAAAGGATAAGATAGACAGCTTAATCAGAAATCTTCATTTGCAGTCACATAAACATTATGCCTGTTCTTCATCACCTCTGAATGAATTTATTGATCACTATGGTTTCCATGAGCCTATAAATCATCTAAAAATGTAATTTTCTACTTGCTCTCTCCTTATTCTTATTAATATTTTTTCTTATAAATGTCACATCTAGTGACCATGCAGACTGGAGGGTTTCTTGGAGAACATTGTCCCACTATTTTTTAACTTGATGGCTCTCTCAATCACATTGCCTCTTACCTGATAGTAGTAGACTGAACTTTTGCAGTTATAAATGTCTCTACCCAAAAACATTGACAAGCTAAAATAAAATGTCTGATTCTTTGAATTTTGGGGGAGTGTGGGTCAAATCCTACAGCGCTCAGGGGTTACTCCTGGCTCTGAACTCAGAAGTCGCTCCTGGAAGGCTCAGGGGACTATAAGGGATGTTGGGATTTGAACTGGGGTGTGTCCTCTGTTGGCCTCGTGCAAGGCAAACACCTTACACTGTGCTATTGTTCCGGCCCCTTTATTTTTTTTAATTTATTTGGATCTAATTAACGAACTGCAATATTGAAGACTTACGATCTTATGTTTTTAATTGAGATGACTAATAAATTAAAACATTATGGTGGAGTTTCAAGCATACAGTGTTTCAACAGCAATTCCTTCTCCGGTGTTCATTACCAGTGACCTTCTACCCCCATTTTCTTCCTACCTACCAGTCTGCTTGTATGAGAGACACGTCTTTGTTTTTATATATGTGTTTCATGTGGTTTGATACCAAATAAGTTAAAACCTTCCAGCACGACCTCTTTCTCCCAGTTGAAATTTTTTCCTCCACTATTACAGATATTTCCCTTTCCTGGTTCTATCTTTCAGCTTACTCAATTGGTATGGTTTTAACTTTATACCAGTTTTCATTTTCTTTATTTTCATTTTCTTTTGGTATTTGTTATCCCACCATTATATTTCTTTATATCGCATATATGAGACAGATCATTCTGTGTGCTCCTTAACCAACATATGAGATTACATTTATTACTATTATAGGATTATTATCACTTAGGGAGGGTTTATCATTGACTCAAATTAAACTTGAGTTGAAATTTTGTTGTAATGGTAAATTTAGTTGACTAGCATATGGACATTCACTTTGCTCAACTTTGTTAAAAGTAACGAGGCTGAGGCACAGTCGGAAGGGCTTTTTTATTGCATACTGATGACTTGGATTCAATACTTGGCACCCCATATGATCCCCTAAGCCTGCCAGGAGTGACTTCTGACTTCAACCAAGGAGCAACCCCAGAGCACCTCAGAATGTGGACTCAAAACAATGTTTGCTGTTATGATGAACAACCTAGGTGAACAGCCAAAGAATGACTTTTGAAAAAAATGGTCCTCTCCAGGATTTGTTTAGGATTTATTCCTGGTTCTGCACTAGGGATCACTCCTACTGGAGCATGAGGTGATAGCATGATGTACCTGGATCAGCACCTAGACTTAGATAAGTTATCTGCATGAGAAGAATCCAACATTTTCCATTCACTAAGAGTGATTTTACTGCTTACTGGTTCACAAGTCACCATATCAAGAAATTTATTAATTTTCTTTCCCTGTTTAAAAAGTTTATGTCACACAGAACAAACACAATGACCACTATGAGGATTTGTATCCAACATCTTAAACTTATGAAATGTGTACAGTAAATATCTACCTCAATTTATCACCCATATCTCTTTTTTCTTTAATTTTTTTTTACTTTTTAATTATGAGAACAATGATGTAGAGAGGACAAGGTAAAGTTACAGTGGAAGGACAATTGCCCATAAACATGGTTCTCAGAAGAAATCCCCTTGCTGACACCTGAATATTGAACTTACAGTCAAAGAATGTTAAGAAAAATAAGACAGAACCCATGTAAATTACTTTGTCCACAAGTCCCCAGATTGTAGTACATTATAACATTTCTTGGCAGTACACAAAGCAATCCAAAGCCATGAGATTTATGTGACTCCTTATACATTGAAGGCATAGTATTTTTTATAATTTCATGTACATGCTTATTAGTTTAAGTTAACATCAAAAGTTTAAGAGGTTTATTTTTTAAGGGTTAGAGTCAAAAAGAGCACAGTGAAAATGGTGTTAGAGTGGCAAATATTGTTTGCATAGGCCCACCAAAATATGGGGGACATGGAAAGGGAAAGCCTTGGTCTAACTACAAGGAGACTCTACCCCTGAAGTTTCCTGACATAAGACCAACTCTAGACTCCAGCAATCTAGTTTATTCAATCCAAGTCATTGTCTGTAGTGCCAATAAATTTTTATTTTTTTCACACAGTCTCGATTGTTGGCATCAGGATTCTGTATTGCAGATCCTGGAGTCTGCACATCCTACGTTGAAGTCAGGCTGGTGTGGAGTATCCTCTAGTTTCACCTCACAATTAAGGGGCAATACAGAAAGCCCTGTCTAGTGAGCAGGTCAGTGTTGTTTTTGAGTCTTCTCAGTGATAAGGGAAGTCTCCTTTGAGTAGGACAATGTCAGAGCAGCGGCAGGGTCTTCCATGGTAGATGATTGCCTCCAGGTGTTGTTAAAGACAACCTTGGATGTTTTCTAGATATCTTCCCTAGATCAGGGTATCACCCATATCTCTTAATTGGTTGACCTTCCTTTGACAAGTAGTACATCTGGACTTTCAGGGTTAGAATTCCTGACACCATATAAATATTTTAACATTATTTCCTATGTATGTGCATAAAATACATTTCCATTTATGTTTAGTTTTTAATTGCCTTTGTTTTTAGTTAATAGTTGATATTGTATGCATACCATACAACCTTTTTTGAATATTTTTTCACCATTTATTTTTTTCTTGATTTTTATCATTATGGATTATTTTTTAGATTATGTTTCAGATATTTTGTTTTAAAATTATGAGAAGGATTACTAAGAATCTTACACTGATTGGCATATATAGGTATATATGTTTTTATTTTGTATCACCTAAATGGTCCATTTTTGTAGGATTTTAAAAATAAAACATTAATCCTGAAATTGATAATAAATTAACTAAGAAAATATTTCAAGACATTAGCTTTAACTTATAATAAATGCAGGCTGCTTACATATTTTTTGGGTTGTCTATTATAAAAAGAACCTTTTGTAGGTGGTAGGTCCCCTAATATTATTTTTTTATTTGGATATATGGACTTGATGCTTTAGTACTAGGATCCTGCACTATACACAGACTTAGTAGTGCCAGAGAATACACAAGTTTAACTAGGTTGTTATAGGGCATTTGGAGATGGACCAAAGATTTTGGAGGCAAAATTGAGTTTCAGGAACAAAACTCAAATTGACCACACGAAAGGTACGTATATTGAAACCCTTGTTATCAATTGGCCCCTTATTCCCAATTATTTTAAAGAACATTCTTAATATATAGTTTCTGTAGATATTGTGTGAAAACATGGTTATTAAATATACTACATTATCTTTTTACAATGGGAAATATAATAATCTCAGCCTCAAGGAACTGTGGATGAAATGAAAGAATAAATGATCCTTTTGTTCTTGTTACTATTACTGACTTATTAAATTAAAAAAAACTTGTAAGTGTCTTTCTATAGGATTCTATTATTATTTGAAATACTAAAGTTGTCTCTAGATAAAAATAAATGGTATTTGAAGGTAAGTTATTATTTGCATTGCCTATTATAGGACACTGAAGTAAATGTTTTATAAATATAGACATAAAATAGTCCACTGGACTCTTTTTTATCAACTATAATGTTAATCATATGCAAGAATAAAAGTAAAATAATACTTATCTCATGAAATTACAAATATCTCCAATAGACTGCATTTAAATCTTTTCAAATTTTGCTCTCTGACAATACTTTATTTTTTATACAAATTGCATAAACCTTTTGATTTAATAAACATATATTATATATAAAGACATCACAGTAGTATTAAAATAGCCTGTTGACCTACTACTTAATGTGTTGTAATTATTAATGTTAAAATATTACAAATTAAAGTCACAACTGAGGCTGGAGAGGTGGCACTAGAGGTAAGGTGTCTGCCTTGCAAGTGCTAGCCAAGGAAGGACCACAGTTTAATCCCAAATGGTCCCCCCAAGTCATGGGCGATTTCTGAGCAATTAGCTAGGAGTAACGCCTGAGCATCAAATGGGTGTGGCCCAAAAACAAAACAAAACAAAAAAACAAAACAAATCACAAATAAATGAACCATACATAAACTTAGTTGCCATGATTCACCTTAGCCACAAATAATCAACTTAATTACTCCTGGTTTATACTTTAAGATATTCTATAAAATTTCTTACCAAATTTGTCATTGCGATATCACTTAGTAGTTTTCATTTTAGTATTAACATTCACATATTGCAACATTTATTTATTCACCAAAAATATATCAGCAACTCTCAATAGCATATTGTAAATAATACTGTGTTGTTGTTATTCTTATTTTTTCAAAAACTAAGATAAAAATATTTTTGTAATAGATTTGCAAGATGTCAGTTACAGTAACTATGTTTAACTTAACATATATTTTAATAGAAATAATAAATATTCTAATAAAATATATTTTAGCACAAGAACTAGGTATCACTTCTAAGAGCTACCGCAGTGAGATGTAGAATGGGATACAAGAAAAGTCTATCAATTGAAAAATAACTTATCCTTCTCCTTAGATAAGCCCACACAATATGTAGATTAGACAAGGGGCAAGACACCATAATCAAATACAGGAGGTGGGAACAAATATGCGTGAAAAAGTGTGAATTTATTTAAAACGACTGACAGCTCAAGAAGTTACATTTTTTGGAAAAGTGCGTATTTTAAAAATATCACTTCAAGACAAACCAATTACCATATGCTGTGAGGTTGAATCCATCCTAAAATGAAGATGTGTTAAAAACTGTCAATTAAAATTAAAAAAAATGTGTAATACTTTTCAGCTTTCACTTTTGGATTCTATCAGATGAAGTTTTTTTTTTAACTTGTGATCTAAGATAATATACAGTAGTGAATTTCAAAGATTGCAATGGAGTAAGAAAAACACATAAACATTTTTTAGTTTTAGTCTTGATAACCATTTAAACTTGAGTAGGTCATTTAAAATCTTAAGCCATATTAATTTTCTATTAATAATGGTATAATGTGACATTATGTATTACTTTCTCATTACTGCTGTAACAAATTATCATGAATGTAGTATCTTAAAATAGCACAAATTTATTGTTCCGGTTCTGTACATCTGAAGTCTGAAATTAATCTTAAAAGTGTAAAATTAATCCATCATCAAATCTAGATGTCCACAAGGAAAATTTATGTCTTTACTTTTCCTAGAACATCATGTCTTCTTTTGATCATTATTTCATATTACTCAGCCAGTCTTTAATCTTCAAATCATCACATTCTTTTAAACCTAGTCCTCTTATCACTTCCTATACTAATATTTTACTTGGGTCTTACTCAGATGTACCAGCATAATCTCATCATATGTTGCTCATTAATTAAAGTGCATCTAATATTAGTAAGGATTATTTAATATTGAGGATATTATTCACATGTTCCAGGTATAACAACAGAGATTCTTTTGAGGTGAAGTAGAGAATTATTTTGTCTACCACAGATAATATTGTTTAAATATAACATCATTTGCTAGATTTCTCTCTTTAGTTTAACCTAGAGAATATTATTTTTTCAAGTAAAATTGTTCACCATTCATTGGGTTCTATACCACACTTTTAACAGTACTATATTGGGGCCCGGGAGATAGCATGGAGGTAAGGCGTTTGCCTTTCATGCAAAAGGTCATCGGTTCGAATCCCGGTGCCCCATATGGTCCCCCGTGCCTGCCAGGAGCAATTTCTGAGCATGGAGCCAGGAGTAACCCCTGAGCACTGCTGGGTGTGACCCAAAAAAAAACCCCCAAAAAAAAACCAAAAAAAAAAACAGTACTATAAAACTATTTAAATGCAAAAAATTTATTTAAATGCATAAACAATTTAAAAAGTAGTTTTTTTGTTTTTTCTCTTTTTTATTTATTTAAACATTTTGATTACATATATGATTGTGATTAGGTTTCAGTCATGTAAAGAACACCCCCTTCACCAGTGCAACATTCCCAACACCAGTGTCCCAAGTCTCCCTCCCTCCCACCCACTCCCACCTGTACACTAAGCAGGCTTTCCAGTTCCCTCATTCATTCACATGCTTATGGTAGTTCTCTGTGTAGTTATTTCTATATCTGCACTCAACACTCTTTGTGGTGAACTTCATGAAGTGAGCTGGAAGTTTCAGCACTTCTCTCATTGTCTCTGTTGATTGTTGCTAAAATGACTTTTATTTTCTTTAAAATCCATAGATGAGTGAGACTATTCTAAGTCTCTCTTTCTCCCTCTGACTTATTTCACTCAGCATGGTAGATTCCACATGCATCCATGTATAAGAAAACTTCATGACTTCATCTCTCCTGACAGCTGCATAATATTCCATTGTGTATATGTACCACAGTTTCTTTAGCCATTAATCTGTTGAAGGGCATCTTGGTTTTTTCCAGAGACTGGCAATTGTGAATAGTGCTGCGATAAATATAGGTGTGAGGAAGGGGTTTTTGTATTGAATTTTTGTGTTCTTAGGGTATATCCCTAGGAGTGGAATAGCTGGGTCGAATGGGAGTTCAATTTCCAGATTTTGGGGAAATCTGCATATCGCTTTCCATAGAGTTTGGACTAGACAGCATTCCCATCAGCAGTGGATAAGAGTTCCTTTATCTCCACATCCCCACCAGCACTGATTATTCTCATTCTTTGTGAATTGTGCCAATCTCTGTGGTGTGAGGTGGTATCTCATCATTGTTTTGATTTGCATCTCCCTGATGATTAGTGATGAGGAACATTTTTTCATGTGCCTTTTGGCCATTTGTATTTCTTTTTTATCAAAGTGTCTGTTCATTTCTTCTCCCCATTTTTTGATGGGGTTAGATGCCTTTTTCTTGTAAAGTTCTGTCAGTGCCCTGTATATTTTGGATATTAGCCCCTTGTTTGATGGATGTTGGGTGAATAGTTTCTCCCACTCGGTGGGTGACTCTTGTATCCTGGGCACTATTTCTTTGCAGGTGCAGAAGCTTCTCAGTTTAATGTATTCCCATCTGTTGATCTCTGCTTCCACTTGTTTGGAAAGTGCTGTTTCCTCCTTGAAGATGCCTTTAGTTTCAATGTCATGGAGTGTTTTACCGACGTGTTGTTCTATATACCTTATTGTATCAGGTCTGATTTCAAGGTCTTTAATCCATTTGGATTTTACCTTCATACATGATGTTAACTAGGGGTCTATGTTCAGTTTTTTGCAAGTTGCTAACCAGTTCTGCCAGCACCACCTGTTGAAGAGGCCCTCCTTGCTGCACTTAGGATTTCTTGCTCCTTTGTCAAACATTAGGTAATTGTATGTCTGGGGGATAATGTCTGAGAACTCAAGCCTATTCCACTAATCTGAGGGCCTGTTTTTATTCCAATACCATGCTGTTTTGATAACTATTGTTTTGTAGTACAGTTTAAAGTTGGGGAGAGTAATGCCTCCCATTTTCCTTTTCCCTAGGATTGCTTTAGCTATTTGAGGGTGTTTATTGTTCCAGATGAACTTCAAAAGTGTTTGATCCACTACCTTTGCTGACAATAAGGCTCTAAAATTAGATGTGAACTGCAAAGCCACACAGAAGAAACACTTTAACAATTGGAAAATAAACACCCTACTACTGAACAACCAGTGGGTCCGAGATGAAATCAAAAAGGAAATAAAAACTTTCCTGGAAACAAATGATAATGAAGACAAAAACTACCAGAATCTATAGGACACAGCAAAAGTGGTCCTGAGAGGAAAATTTATAGCTCTACAAGCACCCTTCAGGAAGGAAGAAGGGCATACCTGAATAACTTAATGACACAGCTCAAAAAATTAGAAAATGACCAACAAAAGGAACCAAAAATAGGGAGACAGAAGGAAATAACAAAGCTGAAAGCAGAACTCAATGAAGTGGAAAACTGAAGAACAATCCAAAAGATCAACAAAAGCAGAAGTTGGTTCTTTGAAAAAATAAACAAGATTGATAGGCCACTGGCAAAACTCACAAAGAAAGAGAGAGAAAAAATCTGATAACCCGTATTAAAAATGAAAGGGGGGAGATCACGACAGATATTGTAGAGATCCAAAGGGTATTCAGAGACTACTTTGAGAATCTTTATGCTACAAAACATGAGAATCTAGAAGAAATGGAAAAAATTCTTGGACACTTATAACCTTCCATGATTAAGTAAGGAGGATGTAGAATATCTTAACACCCCCATCACCACTGAGGAAATTGAAAATGTAACCAAACATCTGCCCCAAAAGAAAAGCCCAGGATGGATTTTCTTTTCTATTTTTTTTTTTTTTTTGGTTTTTGGTTTTTGGGTCACACCCAGCAGTGCTCAGGGGTTACTCCTGGCTCCATGCTCAGAAATTGCTCCTGGCAGGCACGGGGGACCATATGGGGCACCGGGATTCGAACCGATGACCTTTCGCATGAAAGGCAAATGCCTTACCTCCATGCTATCTCCCGGGCCCTTTATATGTATTTTAAACAAAAAGATTTTCAGCCAGAAAGACACTCCTATGATTAATGTGTTTCTTGCATGTAGACATAATGTTTGATCTGTTGCAGTGGTAATTATATCCTAAACACTGCCAGGAGTGACCACAGAGTACAGAATCAGATATATGCAGTGAATACTGCTCGGTATAACCTGTACCATGATACCCCTCAAATTAAAGTTTATAGAAATTCTTGCAATTTAAAGAAAAAAACTTAGGCATCCATCTAGAGACAAGTAATCTATTATGCCTTTAAATATGTTAATATTGTATGTTTATTATTTTATGCATTTTATTATACTTATATAAAATTATATATGATTTGAACTCATTTTTTCAGGCATCTTAAAGAGAATGTTTTTATGATGCTATGCTTTTTTAAGGTCAGTTAAACCTTGGGGCTGGAGCAATAGTAGTGTGGGTGAAGTCCTTGCCTTGCATATGAACAACCTGAATTCAGTCACAGACTCCCCAAGGGTACCCTTCCTGAAACCCTCTAGGAGTGATCCTTGAGTCAGAGCTAGAAATAATCATTGAGCACCATTAACTGTGACCCCAAAGGAAAAAAATAGTTAAATGTTCGGCTCACAACTTACATTTAATTTGCTATTTAAATCTCTTTACCTCTTAACATAACACAAATTATTTTCTCTTAGGTGCTTTGAATCCTCTCTTTTTATACAATGTCAGAATGTATATGAAATTTTTGTTATATAACAGAAGAAATTGCATACATAAATTGTATTCAGAGGAATTAGAAATTGAATTGTTTCCTACTCTTCTTTACATTGAAAACTAATATTTATTTGTATGTTTATTATCAAAACTAAGATTTCCTTAACAAAAGAATGGAAATTTATAGAATAATTCTACTTCCTGTTAGTAAATTTAAATTTACGTCTCATATACTTAAATTAGGAAGGGTGGTGAGAGCAGTATATAAAGCATCTAAATGGAAGTTATAGCATTTCATAATTTATAATTTTTAAATTATATAGTATAAACTAAATAAAACTAGCAAGGTTATTGTGATAATTAAGGAATTTTGGAAAACAATGACAGAAAATCTTTATTTTAAGAAAAAATCAATATTTAAATTCCAATAAAGAAAATTTTATGGGGCCAGCTAGGTGACACTAGAGGTAAGGTGTCTGCCTTGCCAGCTCTAGCCTAAGACGGCCGCGGATCCCCCAGCGTCCCATATGTTCCCCCAAGCCAGGAGCGACTTCTGAGTGTATAGCCAGGAGTAACCCCTGAGCAACACTGGGTGTGGCCCTAAAACCAAAAAAAAAAAGAAAAGAAAAAGAAAGAAAGAAAGAAAGAAAGAAAG